>JARJLF010000345.1:0-225307 GCA_029378395.1 Mycena leptocephala
CCACGAGATGATAACCGTAGGCGATGCTGAAAAATAGCAAGAAATCAGGAACTCCACGACACACAAACAGGCGTAACTGTAGGTGCACGGCATGCCAAGAATTAAGAACACAAAATAAATGTAACAGCCCAAATCTCTGCATTGCCAAAGCAAGACAAATGCTAATGTCTCTAGAACCAAAATGGAACCTCTCCTACCTCAACCCGAGGACTATGAAGACGAGAACACCAGAATAAATGGGGAAGACATACCGGAAATCGTACGCAAGGACTTGGCGACGTTCGACACAAAAATAACACAAGATCACTGGCAGACACCTTCCGCATTTTCAATGACAAGACCAGGGGGTCAACGCTGGCCCCTAACACAAAGATGGAACCGGAACCAGACGAGGATCCCATCATAGTATTCACAGATGGCTCGGCCCTAGAGAATGACACAGAATCTGCGCGGGCAGGCTCTGGGATTTTCTTTGGGCCTGGAGACAGTAGAAACGCCGCAATAAAAATACCTGATGAACTGGAACCATCCAACCAAGTAGGCGAGATCATTGCAATCAAAGAGGCTATTGAAAGGTGCTGTAAGACTTCGGGTACACTTAAAGGAGAACCTCGTGAACCTGCACAAATCAAGTTTATTGAGAGTGAGGTTACGAGTTGTAGTGGTTTAAGTGTAGGGTAAAAGTTGTCTACTAGTATTTGTAGACGTTACTTTTATACGGCTATAAGCCGTCCAATTCTAACAAGTAAATATACGTGCAATTAACACGGTAGATATTAAATGATTACAAATCATTTCCTAATCGGGGTTCTAGGCTGGCGGCGCCTAACACTCTCCCCGTTAAGACTAAGTACTAGTCTTCAAAATTCAAGATCAACAATAATTGGCATTGTAACACTGTTCTTGTACACAAGAAGTAATATGATCAGAATCATCCTGGCAAGCACAGGACACGCGCATCTGTCATCGGTACAGCAGAATTATACATCGCGACAAGTTCGCACGTTTACATTTTCTCAGACGACGACGCCGGTTTTGGGGTAAGGTACGCACGATCTATCTCGCATATATCAGCGCCAATTTTCGACACGACCTCTTCCAAATTGATATTCTGTGCAGTCGCAGTCAGCGGCTCTGATGGTATTTGACCAAATGTAAATGCTTTCGCATTAGACGTACTCGCTCTAGGCGCGCGCGGCGGCGCTGCTCCTGTGGCCCGGCGAATCGCATCAGGCGATGAATGGTATCGTGTCTCTGATGTCCGGGCGTCATGGTGACCGTTAAAGTGAGCCCACGACGGAGCGTGCATAGAAGAAGACATGGATCGATCTCCATGGGGCGAGTAGCGCGTGTGCGCGTGAGAGTCGGCGGTATATCCTTGGCGCATCGACGCACCACCGCGGTAATTTCCTCGGCCCCCGCGAGATCCGCGTCTAGAACTGATTACATTATTGTGGGCGAGTAGCATCGCCATGTCGTCGACAGATACGCCGGGAAGCTCAGGCTCTTTGTTGCGAAACGGATTAACTCGGCGTACAATCCCCGTTCCCGGATCACCCTGGGCGGGCGTTCGCGAATTACCTTCGCGATAAGCGAGTCCTTGGGGCGCCGGAGTCCGGGGATTTCGTCCATACACCAGTATGAGAATTCGTATTGAATCAGGTTATCCGGCGTGTACTGCCAGGGTGTGAAGGGTGATCTAGTGATCACGGTGGGTTCGCTGGCGTTGCCAACCGGAGGTACGTAGCTGCCGTGGGTGGGCACCAATACCGCGACTTCTTCGGGCGTCCATCCCGCAGGCGGCGGCTCGGCCGCGGTGACCCACGCATATGCATAGAAATATGCATCCTCGATCATTGCAATCGATACGCCGCACTTGGTCATCCAAGTAATTAGTTCGTCTGGCCCTATATTCACGTCCTCGTGATCGGGCCAATTTTGAGGTACTCCTACCAAGGAGATGTGAAGTCCACGCGCCTGAATGCGACTGGCGTACAGTCCCGGCGTAATGGCGATTTCCATGAATGACTTTTCCAATTGCAGTCGGATGGCGCGTTCTTCCGCTGTGGGCGCGCTGTCTCTGCGTAGGCGTTTATATTTGATATTCAGTGCTAACTGAAGGTTATATCCACGGACGCATCGCGCGTCCAGTGACCACGCGTCGTCGATGAAACTGCATCCGCGTGCCGGCAATTCTCGGTATTGAATCATTTGTGCTAGTAGCATCGGGTCATACCCAATTGCGTCTCGCTTCAGGTGAGGGAAACTTCGCTTTGCCTCCAGATTGTCGTCGCCGTGCGTGCCTATGACTCCGAGTATGTTCGCCATCCAGTCGGGGATCTCGTATTCCTCTACAGCGCGCTGTTGCACCGGGGTTCGGTCTTCTTCCGCCAGATCACTGGCGTATACCATAGATAAAAACAACGTATTCCGAATACGTAGAACGGCTTCGTTTTCTGGAGCTGGAATATCAAATTCCATCCTTCTACGTCCACCGGAAATCCCCGTTTATCTTTGTTATATTCCAAGTCTCGCGGGGGCTCCATCGTGGTAAATGTCGTGCGTTTCCCGTTCGTAGGCGGTACTCGGTGCTTTGCTTCTGCAATTAATGCCTCGTGTTTTGCCTGCGCATACTCTTCGTAGATATGACTATCCACCCCGGTTTTCGCAGTTACTATCTCCGGTACTACCGGTGCCATGAATATATCTTGGCCTGTGGTAGTTATCAGTACTTGATTAACGCCTTCGGGCGTACTGTGATTGCCTTGCGCACCTCTGTACGCGGCCGGGCTACTCGGCAGTGCCGGGGTATTCGAGCGTGTAGACACGCTATTGGATGATGGCGGAGTTGCCTGGTGCGATCTATGCGACCCGCGATCGCTTTGCTCATATACTTCGCTACGCGAACGCTTCCGATTTCTACTATCTGTATAGTATGCCAGTTCGTCGTCCATTCTATGGAGGCGTTGCTTTAGTTCGTCGATGGTTCGTTCCAACCCCTTTGAGCGGCCGCGTTCCCAATCCGCTTCGCCGTGAGCACGCGACACCGCCGCGATTAATTCCTCGTGGTCCTCTCGTAACGCACGTAGCTCCGCGCCCATACGCGTCTCCATTTTCACCGCGACATCGCGGTCAATTCTCAACGCTTGAAGTTCTTGGGTCAAATTCTGCAGCTCACGCTGCTCCTGGCTCATCATCTCTCCCCCACGGACAGCTTCGCTGTTCGCGATGTTCTCAATCTGCTCACTTGTGAGCTCGCCGGGTTCTCCATCGTCGCCACCAGCGACCTCCGTAGTGAACTCGAGGTCGAGTGTTTCGGGCTCCTCGTCCAGATTGAGTGGAGTACGAGGTTCCTCGTTGATATTCAACGGAGTCAGCGGGAGTATAGGCCCGGGATCAGCGGGATCCGAGTAGTCGAGGATGTCGTCCCCATCCAATTGATTCGCGCCATCCGGCATATCCACATCAGCGGATCCATCCAGCTCCATGTTCGTCAAGTTGGTATTTGTCGGCTCAGCTAGAGCATCTTCAAAGGCGTCGGCGCTTGCCATTCTGGCAGTAAAGAGAAGGGGGAAAAGAGGCACAAATCCAGTGCCACGTCGCTGTCGCCTTAAGACGAGGTGAAAAGCTGAGCTAAGCCGCAGGCTTCCTTAATTTCCCAGCCTCGCGCTGACTTTTTATGTCATCTTGGTTCAGTCCGCGACGCGGTCACGTGTCCGCTCATCGGAGCTTTGTTAATTGCTTCCGCGGATCAACGTTTTTTCAGCCATTTCTGACTTTCTTCGACAGCTGCTGCCATCGCTTTACTCCGTGTAGCGCATAATAATCATCGAGCGCACTGAGTAATTTAACGGAGCTAAATGGCTCCCAAGTCATATCCCCAAGGTTCCATTTCACATGGAATTCTATAGTGGTTCCATCCCATCTATGTGCTACAATCGCATCTACCTGCCATTCGTCTTCAGCTGGCGCGCCGAAATCATATGGGCCAGGCTGGGTTCTATTTGGGAACAAATTATCACAATTTGCGATATGTGGCCGTAATAGGCTAACATGGAACCGATTGTGCACTCGTCTCGACGCGAGCACTTCAGGTAACTCAAGTTCGTAGTCTGAACAATGTGGAAGTGCTTTCTGCACTCTATATGGTCCTACAAACTTAGGTAGTAATTTTGTGGCTCTGCCTTTAGGCAGTGATAAGTTCTTCGTTGACAGGTATACGAGCATACCTTCCGTAATTACAGGCTCCGCACTGCGATGTTTATTCGCTTGTATCGTTGAGAAGACTCGTGCCGCAATAATGGCATCGTGTGCCTCGGCCAGATTCAATAGTGCTTGGTCCGCGAACGCGCGGATCCCGCGTGGCAATTTCCGTTCCGTGGTTAACTCACGGATCATTGATGGAACATAGCCTCGGGCCACTTCAAATGGGGCGAATCCCGTCGACACATTAATACTTGAATTAATCGCGAATTCCACAAGCGGTAGCTTGTCTATCCAGTCTCTCTGATCAGGCCGTACAACAGCCCGTAAAATCTGTCCCACAGATCGGTTAATACGCTCCGTTGCCCCATCTGTCTGTGGGTGAAATGATGTCGACATCAATAGTTTTGCTCCGAGCAATCGGTGGACTTCGCGCCACCAAGCCGAAGTAAACTTGGAATCTCGATCCGAGACGATGCTGCGCGGCAATCCATGCAGCCGGACAATCTCTCGTACATATATACTAGAAAGCTCCGTGGCTTTCGTGATGGTGTTGACAGGTATTAAATGTACCTCGCTTGTTAACCTGCACATCACGACCCATACGTAGTCGTATCCCTTTGACTTGGGAAATGGCCCCAAGAAATCCATCGATATCGATTCCCAAGGACGCGTTGGGATGGGAAGTGAGTGCAATTTCCCTGCTGGTGGTTGATTGCTGGTTTTGCTCACTTTACAAATTGCGCAACTATCGCAAAACTTATGCACCTCCTTAGAGATTCCTGGCCACCAGTACCATCTGCGTAAATAATCACCGCTTCGTTGCGGCCCAAAATGTCCCAGGCTTTCATGCGCCTGTTCTATTAACCTCCCACGTACGGAATACTCTCCCAAATTCGCACTGGGGACACACAACACTTCCTCTCCTCCGCGATTCCGTGTGTATAACAGATCGTCGTTCATAGTGAACATAGAGAATGCTGCTGGATCATTCAGAATTTTGCTAAAAAATGAATCGTTGGCATAGCCAGCCTTAATCGCCGCCCGCAACTGGTCCTCCAATACTAATGGTTCTGCTCCCAGCTCGTCTCTGGGTCTTGAATGGAAAATATCTGGGTCCTCGGGAAGAACTGTCTCCCATTCTGGTGTAGTTTTTGGCTCGGCCGCAGCTTCCATTACCGCTACCTCGATGTCTCGGGGCTCCACGGCATTCCTAAGACGGGCACTTCGTCTAATTGCTGCTAGTCTCTCGTCCGCACGAGCCATCTCTTCCAGCACCTCATCACGGCGATCGAAAGATATATCCTCCAAATTGGGGTCTAATCGCACATCGGCGTTCACATAGTGGTGCGACTCATGCACTTCATCCCATTCATCATTCTCATAGTAACGAGATAGGCAGTCGGCTCCCTTGTTGAGCTCTCCTTTGATATATCGAATATCAAAATCAAATCGGGATAAGTATTCCATCCATCGCGTCTGCCGACTATTAAGTCGTCTCTGTGTCTTGAAGAACTCGAGCGCTTTGTGGTCCGTTACCACATGCACTCGATAACCCATTAACTTATCTTCCCACTTTAATAGGGCTTCTAGTATCGCAAGTGTTTCTTGCTCAAATACGCGATAATGATGTTGCGCGACGTAAACTTCTTAGACATAAACCCTGCCGGGCGACAGGTCTGCCAGGTAGGTCCTTGTCCATACATAGCTCCCACCCCCGACACTGATGCATCGCAGATTACCCAAATTGGCTCCTCCACTGCATTGTCAATAGGGCGCAGTATTGCTGTTCGACAGCAGATATTTTTAATGTTTTCGAAACATGATTGATGGAGAGGTCTCCATGCGAATAACGCGCCGTTGCGCGTCATGGCCGCGAGTGGTCCCGTGTACGCCGTTAAATCCGGGAGAAACTGCGACATGTATTGGACTAGTCCAAGGAACCGCTGAATGTCCAAATAGCTCCGGGGCTGTCGCCATTCTCGTATGCGTTGCATCTTATCCGCATCAGCGTGCAGTCCTCTGTCATCTATGACATGTCCCAAGCAATCCATGCGCTTGGAATAAAGATCACATTTCTCCTTCTTAAGATAGAAGTCATTTTTTCTGAGTGTATCAAACACTTTGCCTAGGTGCATCTCGTGTTCTTCGATAGAGTTCGAATATATGAATATATCGTCTAAATAGACATGTACAAATCTTCCAATAAATTCTTGAAATACCATTGTCATGATACGTTGAAACGTTGCAGGGGCATTGCAGTCCCCAATTTGCATAGTATGGCTTGTGAACGTGCCATAAACTGTGGCAAATGCTGTCTTCCAAACATCTTCGCCAATAATGCGAATTTGTTCATAAGCATCGGACATATCAATTTTCGAGCGAAATTTCGCTCTTGCGCAGTCCAGCCGTATCTGGTCTTGGTCCGGGAACGGCGTTACATCTTTCAGCGTATTTTCATTGCGCTTTCGACAATCTATTGCTGTACGCAATAATCCGGTCTTTTTGGGTATGCACAACATTGGTGCAGCTTGATCTGTCTGGACTGCAGTCCACCATCCTGCGCGGACGTATCGATTGATTTTATCAATCAGTTGCTCCTTCATGGCATCCGGACACCGAGGGAGATGATAATTGTACATCTTCTTGTCGTCAATCAAAGGGATCCGATGGTTTACCGCGCGGAGTGGCGGCATTTTCTCTGGGACACCAGACATAATATCGATGCTCAATTCCATCCATCGGTCTCGAAGCTTCGGCAGGTCCTTTTCCGTATATTTGGTTTTACCTTGTTTCATCTCTCGGAGCTGTCGCTCCGTAGCTACATTGAATAGCTCGGTAATACGGGCTTTCATTTCTTCAGTGACCACCAGTGAAGGTGGTTGTATGGGTAATTTCTCCGCGACAGCCTCAGCTGTCGTTGTGTCAACGGGTCTTTTCTTTGCTCTCTGAGCATGATGATCAGGAAACCTGATTCGTGAAAACTCCTGCAGAACTTCCGCATATATTTCTCCGTCTTGTGCGGTAATTTCGCCAATATCTTCCAGTATCACTGGAAATTTCCCAGCTTTCTCCCCTGACTCTTCTGCGGTGCAGATATCCTCGTCTTCGTCAACTTCATCTTCCACAGTTACCGATCCTAACCGCGTCTTTCGGAAACTTCGCGGTGGCTCAACTCTTGTTGAGTTAATTGACGCGGACACGTGATCATCCGCGTCCGCATCTCCAAGTCACTCTGACTTGTCAACTTGACGCGCCGCATTGCGGCGCTCTACTTCTGCGGTCTCCTGCATTGCAGATAAGGTGGGGGCCACCTTATTCTTGATTCTAATAACATTGTTTTCAAAATCCAGGGATATTCCATGTTTTCGCATATATTTCGTGCCAATAATTGCATCAAACCGATCCAGGTTCACGACATCAAAATATTCCTCGGATCGAAGCGATCCATATTTTACTGGCGCTTGCACTCCGTAATTAATCTTCGACCGACTTCCAGCGGTACCCAGTTGCAACGTAATTGCTGCTTCTATTGGGAAGACTTTCATTTCTGAAATTCGTGCAAAGTCAGGACTACAAGTGTCCGTGGTACATCCCGAGTCGAATAGCGTAAACGCTTGCTTTCCGTTTATTTCCACATATGCGGTGAGGCAAAAGTTTTCTTCCTTGGTCCGTTTGGGCCTGGGTCTCGCTGTGTTCGAGCGTCGCAGAAACACAGTCCGCTGCTTATGTTTCGGCTCGCGTGTAGACAACGCGCTTCGATCGCCCACTGCGAATAGAAAATCCTCCACCTCAGTGGTATTCTTTTGCCATATAATATGTTGCGCCATTTCCTTCGCAAGTTTGTCCATATCCTTGCTGTCGACCCACTCCTCCGCCGGCCATTCGTCGCACGTTCCGAACAACCCATAGTGTCTGTTATTCTTCTTCTGGGGAGGCGCTTCCATATGCTCCTCTCTCTCGTCTTCGGACTCAGACCCCGAATCGTCGGTAAATAGCTCCGGCATCGGATCTTGTGGGCGTATATGTCCGCAACGCTCATCATTTTCGCTAATAGAATAATCGCTATATGCCTGTAGCGTGTAACCTCCCTCGGAAGTGTATGCCGAGGCATTATCGTCGTCCTCTTCATGCGCTTCTCTCATCTGCTCAGATGGGGCTGACGGCGCTCCTCTTCGCTTTTCTGCCTCGTTATCCGAGGTATCATCAACTATATCCCGCTGTGCAAACAGCTTTGGTCCCGCCGGTTGCGGGCATTCATTCTTATAATGTGGTCCTCCACATTTATAGCAGGATATTGTCTTCTTAGGGCCACTCCCCACTGCTACGGGCACATTTGGTGCATTATTTCGCTTTCCTCCCCCATCGTAACCCGCAGTCTGCGGTTTCGCATGCGTAGCCACTCTGGGGCTTCTTTCCGTGTCCCTCTTCACATATCGCAACACTTTCCGTGTTACTTCCTCACGGCGTACTCCCCGTGATGGTTCCCTAGCTTCCACAGGGTCTACCCGTGGCTTCGTACTTGCGACTCCGCTGCGCGTGCTAGCTCCCCGGTCCCTTTCTCGGGCAGCTGCATACCGCTTCTCCACGCTGTTTTGCCATTCATAGTTCACTGCACACCGCAGTATTTCTTTAATCGAGCAATACTCGGCCGTGACATTCCTGCGAATCAAGAACTTGACCATATCAGCCGGTAGCCGACCCATGAGTTGGTTCTTGAATGTATACGAGTCTGGTCGTCTGACCATGCGATTTGCGCACATCACTAACTCATTGTAGAATCCCGTCACGCCAATCTCTGGCGAGTACTTTGTACGCCAAAACTGTTCGGTTGCATTCTGCACACACGCGGTGTCAATGAATTGATCAAATAATCCCAGGATCATCTGTAGGTGCGTCCAGTTCTTTTGCGGGCGCTGAATCCCATTTACTCTTGTGTCATACCATTCCTTGGCAGTTCCTGACAGATATAAGCTGTGCAGCCCCTTCCTACGTTCTTCATGCTCGGGACCTCCAAGGCCCATAATCTGCATCCACTGTAACATGCACGAAATGTGATTCTCAAAGACTTTAAGGTCTTTATTGCCGTTATATTTATCCGGCGCCGGAACCTTCAGGTTCCGATTTACATCAAACAGATTGCTTGGAGGGCTGGGCTTAGCCAGCATGGAGTTATAATATGTGATGAAGGGCGCGTGAAGCGTATCCTTCCATCGTTTCTGCTGCTTAACCGGAATTCCAGCTAAATATGGGTCCCCTGCTTCAACTAGATGAAGGCGCGCGCGCTCGCTAGCACTTTCATGATGGTTGCGTCGGCTATTCCGCGCCAACCGGTGCTTTCGATTGCGCTCGGACTCATTGGGGTTCTTACGCGCCGGTCGCGGCGAACCCTTTGGTCCATATGGGATGTAGCTGCTATCGTCGTTGGACGAGGAGGAATCTGAGGGAGGTACTCCTCCTGCATTAACTCCCATCTGGCTCCCGCTTTCGCGCTTCGCTGTGACTTCCGAAATCACATCTCCCGGGTCTTGGTCCCATGCGCTATCCGACTCGTAGGTAAATGCACCCACCTGCGACACATCCGAATATCGGGCCGTCGGCCCCTCCATAGCATCGCTGCTGTCTCCCTTCGGAAATTCGAGCTCCAATTTTGGCGACGCATATGGTTTCTTGCTTTCAGGGAACGACTTTGGCTCTGACTTTCGCTCCTCTTTCACGCTGGCCGAGCGTTTGACGTCCTTTTTTGCGAACGCATTCGCATGCATATCAGCCGGCCATCTTGATGATTCAGCCGTTGGCTTTTCTCCGATGGAAGCAGGCGATCTCAGGAATAGTCGGGGTACGTTTGTGCTCGCAGATTTATTGCTATTTTGTCTTGGCTTCTCGCCGCCTGTGCTCACAGATTTACTGGTATTTTGTCTGGGCTTCTCGCCGCCTGTCTTCCCCGTTGTTCCTACGGAGCTCCCACGACTCTTGGCTGACGCCATCTCAACTGGAACACCGTGGGCGTCCCACGCAATGCCTTGATCAACTATACCGGACTTTCCGGTAGCTTCCAAATCCGCATTGCGGTAACGTTGCAGTATGATACGATTCGAGAGTGTGTGAGTAACCCGAGGCTGAGCAGGTGGCCTTGCCTCGTCTTCACTATCACTCACCACTTCAATTGTCACAGGTCGATTTTTATGTTTCTTCTTTGATACTATACTCGACCTCTCCACTGCGGAGTGCGATACTTGTGAGTGAGCAGTCCGTTGCTCCATTGCTTCTATGGCGGCTTCCTCCTTATTGAGCGCGCGTTGCGCGTGCTCCAGTCGCGTACGTCTTTTCTCAAGCGCTGCTTGTTCCTTGGCGTTCATTTCCTCGGCTAACTCTCGGTCAGCTTCCATCTGCGCAATCTGCGCTTGCACCTCATTTGCAAAATCAAAATCATCCGCGACTCTGAGGTCGCGCAATTCTCTAGCATTGCGCTTCAGCGCAGCTTGGCGACGATTGAACTCATCTGAGTTCTCTGATGTCCGACGCTCACGCGCCAGCGCCTCATATGCCGCGCGAAGATTAGCGTCATTCCATATCGATGATGCTGCATCTTCTTGAGATCCCATCGTGAACCTATCTGCGAGGCTTCTACGAGCTGCTTCGTGCATTTCTGCGGATTCTATCGAAGACGCGCGCGTGCGCGGTTTCTTTCCAGCTTTCCGCTCTGCTAGAGCATTGATCTCCATCTCTTCCTCCCCCGAGGACGGTCCCTGTTGCTCCACGTCCGTGGCTTTGCTACCGGTATCGGAGTTAAGTTTCTCTGTTGTCAAACGTACCTGGGCTACTGATCTTGGGGATCCTGTGGACCGGGCGTCGGCGTGTTGAGATTGACTCGCAACGCTTTTTGCCTTGTCACTCTGAGGTGATTCCTGATCGAGTATATTTTCACGAGATTTATTATGGATGCTAACCGCGTCTAACTCGCGATGTTCTTGCTGGCCTGTAGATTGTATTGACTTGACAGATGTAGTCCGGTTACTTGCGGTTGGTAGCGGGCCAGGGCTTATTTCGATGGTAGTCGACAGCATGGCTGTCACGGCTCTCTCACTACGGGATGGTGTAATCGGAGGTAAGGGCGACGACGCCCGGACACCTTCTCTCACACGATGCTCATCGTGGGATTGATTCCCATTCTCGCGACGCTGCGACAGTTCCTGTATTGAGTCGGGTGGCTCATTTAGCGTGGACAACATGTCCAGATTCGCCTGCTGGCTACTGGTAGCCGTATCTATTGCAGGGGCCTGAGCCGCCATCTTCTT
Source organism: Mycena leptocephala (assembly GCA_029378395.1). Lineage (NCBI taxonomy): Eukaryota > Fungi > Basidiomycota > Agaricomycetes > Agaricales > Mycenaceae > Mycena > Mycena leptocephala. Next base: position 11,502 of record JARJLF010000345.1, read on the forward strand.
TTTAGCCGCAGTCTCGCGTTTGTTTTTACTGCCTTTTCCCATTGGGCCAAGGCGGATACAAAAAGTTTTTGTGGTTTTATTGTCACTACAACAATAGGTATCGTCGTGCTCGACGATGGCTTTCTCTCCACTAATGAAGTGGGGTTCAAAAAAGTGTAAGACTTCGGGTACACTTAAAGGAGAACCTCGTGAACCTGCACAAATCAAGTTTATTGAGAGTGAGGTTACGAGTTGTAGTGGTTTAAGTGTAGGGTAAAAGTTGTCTACTAGTATTTGTAGACGTTACTTTTATACGGCTATAAGCCGTCCAATTCTAACAAGTAAATATACGTGCAATTAACACGGTAGATATTAAATGATTACAAATCATTTCCTAATCGGGGTTCTAGGCTGGCGGCGCCTAACAGGTGCCCTGTTGATATACCCATGACAATCTACAGTGACTCGAAGTACGCAATAAACGGGCTAACCAAAGAGAACACAAAGTGGGAAGACGAAGGCTTCTTCACAATATCGAACGGTCCCATAATACAGGCGACTGTGGCATGTATCAGGACACGCAAAGCGAGAACGAGCCTTGTTTGGGTCAAAGGACACTCCGGGAATGTCGGGAATGAAGGGGCTGACAAACTCGCCGGAGAAGGATGCAGAAAAGACCAGCCTGACTTAATCAATATGCAGCTACCAAGGAACTTGATCCTCCCCGGCGCAAAGCTAAAGGCGATGACCCAGTCCCTAGCATATAAAATCATCCGCCAACGGAAAATGGGAACTGACACCTACCAAGAAGCCCTTGACAGAAAGGCCACCAGACGAAACATGGCCTATGCAAAGGGCGCCGCAATTGATGCTAAGGGAAACGCACCTCCATCGAGCAAAATATGGCGCTCGGTCAAACACAAAGACTTCCCGAGGAATATCAGGTTCTTCCTTTGGATGCTAATCCATGGCGCATATAAGGTTGGATCACACTGGGAAAAAATTCCAGGATACGAGGAATGGGGGAAATGTCAGACGTGTGGAGTAACGGAGTCAATGACCCACATATTGACCCAATGCACTGCACCTGGACAGAGCCAAATCTGGGACCTCGCCAGCGAGCTATGGCAGCTCAAAACCGGATCCGACCTCAGACCTACTTTCGGCGAAATAATAGCATGTGGAACAATTGAAAAAACAAATGCGGGAATATCCAGACTATTCCGGATCGTAATTTCAGAATCAGCTCATTTAATTTGGAAACTGCGAAATGAGAGAGTAATAGGAGAGAAGGGGCCAGCGTCAACGAGAGAACTTAAGAACCGTTGGATTAAAAGCATCAACAATCGTATAGCCCTAGACTGTGCACTAACAGACACAGCTAAGTATGGGAAAAAAGTATCCGGAAATCGGTCGTCCGCAAGACCTGGTGTAAAGTCCTGCGCGATGAAGACAGACTCCCTGATGACTGGACGAGGGAGACCGAGGTTTTAGTGGGTGTTGGCTGAGCTGAGACAATGAAGGTCGTTTGCGACCCGAGTCGAGGAAGCCGAGCCAGATCCCCACACGCGGCGTCGACAGTATGCCAGTGTGTTAATTAGCACATCTCCTCGGGCGGATGAAATTTCTCTGTCAGGCCGGGTCTCTTTAGTCCAAGGCCAAATCTCTAAACGGGTGGGGCAAGACGACTAGGTCGGTCCGGAAACGGAGAGCAGCAATGCTCCTTGCTCCCACTACCCAAACGTTCCGCAAAAAAAAAAAAAAAAAAAAAGAGAAATCGGTTTAAAGTCCCCGCGACAGAGATCGTGGTCCGGTGTGCACAAGCAGGGACCGTGAGTCCGGTTTAGTGTCCCATCGACAGATCCGGCTTCCGGCCTCGGTCAGAGTGCCTCAGGTCCCGTCGACCCATAGATCCCATTTAGTGTCGGGGCGACGTGGCGAGTCCGGTTTACTGTCCCGTTGACATTGATTCCGGTGTGCAGCCATTCGCAGTGACCGTGGAGTTCCGGTGTGCCTCAGCAGTGACCGTGGGAGTTCCGGTTTAAAGTCCCGTAGACTATAGAAGTCCGCTAGCTGGCGTCCCCAACCACGTAGTGCCTCGAGCGCGAGGGCTTTGCTGAATTATCAATACCCCAGCAGAGAAGACGAGGACTGTCAACTCAGGGCTTGATCCGTTTGTGTTGGACTTTTAGGTGCTCGGAGGGGACCCGGTAGCAGCAGCAACAAAGAACGTTTGGCCTAGTAGTACGGACAGTGGGGGTACGTAGGCAAACGGATAAAGGAGCGTGCAACGGCGACGCGTAAGCTATATGTAAGGGACCCACATTGATCTCCGTGAGTCGGACCGTGATGTCCGTGAGTGCGTAAGCTTGTACGTAACTCCATATTTCAACATCATTGTCGGCGCGGGGGCGCAGAGGACCCGCCATTTGAGAGGTGGCGTGGTTCCTAATTGAATAAGGTAGACTATTTGCGAGGACTCTAAATATAATGCAGTAAGTCAAAACTCGAATGAACCGGAACAGCGATCAGGAATATAAGTAAGGACAGAACGAGTCTGTCGAGAGTGCCAAAAATTGGGAGAGTTATCGGTTTGTCAGGAAATTGACACTGTCGTCAGGCGCAATGCCCAACGACTCCGATCCAGAACATGAGCACTCGATCGGTAGCATGTAAGCCGGGCGAAAGAGGCTCGACTATTCCAGCTCTGGATCGCGAGGTCAATTTCGTACACAAGGCACTCCTGGGTCTGAAGATGAAGCCCAAGAAATACCAAACTGGAGCAACACTCCCAAGAGCAAAGCTCGCTTGAGGGGCGAATCAAAGACACAACCGAAATACCCCAAAAAGGAGTGATGCGAAGGAAATTAGAAGATAGGTTATAAGTGAATCCCCGCCCCAGCAGCCTGCAATGTGATCCGGACCACACAGGCCAGGCCAAACAAATTCAAGACATCAGAGATTATAATATCGAGTGGTATGCCCCGAGACGAGTCCGCGCCATCTTCGTCACTTAGTTACTTCGCTTAGTGCTGCGAAAGCTCGTAACTTTGATGGGAATTCGTGAAAGTTCGTGAGTTTGATAGCTTTCTGTGAAAGTTCGTGAGTTAGTATTCCGGGCTTGTCAAACAGTGACTCCTCGGCACATCACAGAGTGATGGGCATCAACAGCTTGCCGTGGTTGGCCGGTTAAGTTCGGGTTAGTTGGTTAGGGGTTGGAGGTTAGAGGTTTGGGTTAGTTGGTTGAGGTTAGTGGTTAGTGGTTAGAGGTTAGAGGTTAGAGGTTAGAGGTTAGAGTTTGAGTTAGAGGTTAGTGTTAGGCCAGGGTATCTATATAAAAAAATGGGGGGAGAAGGAAATGATGGCCAGATTGATGTGTTTGATTTGTGTGGTTTGTTCACCTCACGAACTTTCCTGGGAATTAACCAAAGTGACGAAGTTTCAGAACTTTCCATCAAAGTGACGAAGTTTCGCCAGCTTAAGCGAAGTAACGAAGTGACGAAGGTGACTACTACTCCCCCGAGACGGACCAAACAATATTCGGCCAGGTGAAGATGTATACCCTCAGAGCTGTGTCAATATATGTGTCTACCCCCGAAGAATGCCTGCAATCGCGTCGGCAAGATGATGTATACCCGCAGAACTGCGTCGGTATAATTGGGGTATATACGAGAAACGAAAACGAAAACGGATATATATAGACAGCCGAGGGATCGCCGCTGATGGCCGCAGGTAACACCTCGGCTAAAATAGGGGGTCACCAATGGTCTACCTGCAGGTCTCCTGTGTACCTGCAGATGCCCACTAACTTTAGGTAGTGGGTCTTATAGCGCCCTAATCACCTCTCCGCCAAATTTTTGTAAAGTTGTTCATGTTTGGTTTGCTTTTGTAATCCGTGAGTCCCTATGTTCGACTCGCCACAGACATGCTGAATCTTTTTACCAATTTCCTTCTATAGACCACGGTCCGAACTGGCCAGCTACACGTGATTCTATTTGTCGCTATTGGTCATTGGCCTCAGTATTTTCTTTCTGCCCCCCTGTCGCAACTCGTTCATCAGGCCTGTTCCACCTCCGAAGCAAGAAACTCAAGAGTCGAGACTGACGGTTCAAGACTCCCCAAGCCTTCGGCGTGAATACTGCTCAAGAATCAAGACTCCAGGGACCAGACACTTCCGGACTTTGACCTCAAGACACTGAAAAATCTCAAGATGCTCCAAGACTTCAAGGCTGTCGCTAAGGCTTGGGTTTCTCCCTCCATGAATCTCAATATCCTCAACCTTCTTCAACTTCTAGCAATTCACCATGGCGAACTTGGACTGACGGGTGTCCACATCCACACTCTCAACTGGAAGGTATGTTTTGCTCTTTTTTCACATAGCAGTTTGACCTGATTCTATCCAATCCCTTCTAGATTCTTCACCCCTAGTGCTTCGGAGTTTTGGAATTCTTGGCTGCAAAAATCTGCAGAAATATTCCCTGTGAGTGTATCTCGTTGTTAATCGCCCTAGTCCTAACTGGTTTGCTTTGGCATGTTTGTGGGCTCCTGCAGAAGTGACGGATCCCGGGTATTCGTGATTCTTATACCGCCACATCTCCCATATTCATATCCTTGTCACCGACCAGGCAGTCAAGTCACCGACAATTTCACTCATGTTCACGTAAGAGTCTTGCAGGTGCGTGCACTTGGTTATTTCGTGGCTCTGTGTAGATGATCGTGGTTGTCCATCAGACCTTGATCAATGCGTCCCTCAAGTCTACGGGGTGACACTGTGATTGGATTCGTGCAGCCCCAAAATGTTCTTGGTGCATTTCAAACATGCCTTGTCCTATTCTCGAGTTTGCTCACCATAACTGTCAGCGTTCGATTTGCTTATTTAGTCCATTGCCACCTCCATAGCATTCGTAGTGCGTCTCTCCATCGGTACTCCATCAGTGCCCCCACCTTTGAGAGTCCTCTCCTGAACCTCTCGTTATGTCTCTAGTCCATCATCGACATATGTTTGTCTTCCACAGACGTCGAGGTGCGCCCTTGTGGCCCAGTGGATCTTCGGCCTTGTTAACTCACTGTGCAGGATGGTACGGTCTGCCTGCGATGCATGTACAAAGTGAGGAGCGACACCCACTACATAGGTGTGTGCCAGACTGTCATCTGCATCTGTGTATTGTAATATAATATATGATTGCTATTCCACCTCCGACGAGCTGAACAGATGTGTGAGCAGAAACAATATTACATGTTATAGGTTGAAATAGTGCGAGGATAGAAGCCGCTGGTCCTACAATGTTCGAAGCATCGGTTTTACTCAGTTTGTTTGTGTTCAGCAAAGAAAAAACATCAGCGCCTACAAAGTCAGGAACCCTTCCCAATGCGAGCTGGTCGACGTGTCGACCAAGCAAGAATTGGGCCCAGCACAAAAGCACTATTTTCTCAGTGTTTCTTTATTGACACTTGAACCTTCATACGTGTTCCTCGGATCTGTCCTGACATTTCAAACATATCTGTTCGGGGTGTGGCCTAGATGTGTGGTTCTCTTCCTGCATGCGACAGCAGGCTTATCATGCAATATCTTTCGCGTGTGAAATATCTTTGCTAACTCGCTGCTCTGATTCGAAGAACAAACAGCAATTCTCCCGCGTGTTCTTCGAATGTTTTGTCATACATGGGGCTGCCAAAAAACCCCGAGAATAGTCAGAAATTATGAGACGAAATATGGTACTGTGTCAGCTTGACGCCGCCGTACCTCGGGCTGCAGGATGGTTGAAGAATCAAATAAATGGATGCATATATTATTGGCAAGGATGGAGATTTGGGCGGTGACAACTCATTCCAATATCAACAAGTGGACAATGTAAATTTCGTTCTTGTAGAAGAAAACCTTGATCAGACGAATTGTTAAGGTGACGACCTAATTGATCCAATATGGCAATATCAACATGTGGACAATGTAAATTTCGCTCTTGTAGAAGAAAACCTTGATCAGACGAATTGTTAAGGTGACGACCTAATTGATCCAGTTTCTCGCCGTTGACTGGGAGTTGCAATTGGCCAATACGCGATTATATAAAGACTTCGTAGTTTGTTCACTCAAAAACCGAAATCTGTTGCTGATGGAAACTCCCCACAAGCAACTGAAGTAGAGTACTCAAATCTCCAGGTTACGGTTACAGTTGACTCGAGCATTATAGTACTTAAGTACGCAATACTACTTCGCACCGCAGATGATTTGGCATACAACAAATAAGTATGTACCGCCGCTTCGCTCCGGGAAATCACACCGCAGAGGGGAAACAAAAATAAATTTAATTTGCGTGCATACATACTGCCATATATATAGTGCCTTGTGAAGACCCCGTAATAATCCTGTTTAACGCGCGATCTTGTACCGACGGAAAGATTTTGAATGTCAAGCAGCCGAGCCCGAGAGAACCAAGGTCATTGAATCGGTGTGGCTGAATGAATTGACGGGCAAGTTTTTCCATGATTCCACAGGATTCCAGAGAGTGAAGCAACCACGAACATGGGGGAGCGAAGAAATGATGGAAGGAGATGGTTTGAACTCCCAAAAGATAACATTCTTGCCCGGAAACCAGATTCATTCGACCGCAACGAAAGAGGTTCAGTTGAGGAAACCATAATGATTGAGGCAGTACCAGTAGAGACCCGAGAATAGCAGCACTCCAGCAGCGACGACCCGATCATGGAATGAGAGTTCAAAAAATAGCCAGCAGTACACAGAAATGTTACAGATTAGGCCGTTGCTGTTCCTGCACACGAATATTGCAGGGCAGTGAATTGAGGATGCGGACAGTGGGCACAGGATTCCCAGTTGAACAAAAAATAAGTACCCACTTTATATGTCCAAAACCATCAGGAGTGCGTGGCCCATCGGCCCAGTGATGAGGGTCGAATTGGGCTGCGTCGTAGCCAAAAGCAACCTGTCAAGAAACACTGCGCACCGGTCAGGAGGTCGTTCACAAATGAAAGGCCGCGGCCAAAAGTAAAGGAATTCGAGAATATAGCTTCAAGAGCAAGAACTGGGGAAACACAAAGGAGAAGGGATACACGGGGAAATTAGGACAACCGAGTGAAGAAATCTTGAAAGAACGGTTAATTAATCAGCTGCTGCAAGAAACTGTGGTCTGTCAGGGAAACTGCATGTAGGTCAGCTGGTTGGTCGCAAATGAAAGGGCAGTGTTGAAATGGAGAGGAGTTCAGGATCGTCGGGGTTAACCGAGATAAATGGAGAAAAATTCAAATATTTTACAAAGAATCACTGAGGATTTCGTTAAAGAACGGTTAGTACTACAACTTTTAAGAATCCAGTTAGTGGGCTCTGCCGCGACAGCACGCTATAGTTGTTATTAGCTTGCTTCTAAAGGGAACCGGCACCGCCCTTGATTGATCTGGCATGTTTGGCCGTGTTTGTTCTCAATTCCACTTTTGGCTGGCATGTTCCATTGCGTAGCGACATCCTCGCACACTTTACGGACTCATTTTTGCGGAATAAAAGGTTCCTTTAATCCATGGGTATCTGTTACCCTAGTAATAGCCACATAAATAAGTCTGAGTCCATTTATTCCTAAATATCGCTGATCAAATATACTTAGAAGTTCTAAGCATATTTGATCTGCTAGCATATGTCATGTCCCAATAACCTATTTAGCAAGTATAGTCCCAAACTAGGATGCACAACATCGACGGTTTTAAGGTTTCTGGCGTCTTTGGATCCAGAAACTTACTGCAGAACATTAGGGTATCCTACGATGTCATCGGTGAGAAGCCAATGACTCGAGGCCAGAGGTCTTCAGTCATCTGAATTCACTGGTTGTTTTACTGAAAGTAGTAATATATAAAGCGCTGAAGAATTGTGCCCCTAGAATAATGTTTGGTACTCTGAAGCACCCCAGAGAATCCACAAAAAAAACTTGGGAAAGATGGTAGAATAAAATTACACACTTCAAAAGGTAAATATCACGGTTCTATAGTCCCAGCGAGAACGGGCTGCGGTTAAGTTCAATACAGAGTTGTGCCTGACTTGTTTGATGGCCGGACCTGCCGAGTGATGGTGCCGCGCTCTGGCCGGTTTTCGTTTTCGATTCTCGTTAGTACCGGTATAATTGTACACGTGGTCACGTCTGCACAAATTAATGCCCGCAAGAATGCGTCGGCATGATGAGATAAATACCCGCAAGAATGCGTCGGTATGATGAGGTATACCCGCAAGAGTGCGTCGGTATGTGTTGTGCGCACGATTGTGTCGACGCGGATAGATATGCCCGCAGCGCTGCGTCGGCATAGTGTGTTCCAATTCATTCGATGGATGAATACCAAATGAACTGTGCCAGACAATATCGTCTTCAAGAATTTTGATACAATATATCTGGCGCAAAACTGCGTTGAAAGGGTTGGGACAGTCCGAACAACCTCTGTGTCATTGAGGTTAAACATGCAAATGCATGCCCGGAGAAGGAGGGAAGAAACGAAGAAAATAATGAAAGAGAATCGTTCCGGCAAATGAGAACTGCCGAAAACGTGGATTTTAACACTCAGCGTAAGCCTCAGAGGTATAAACAGAAACTCAAAGCCATTAGATCTTCCCGTGTGGAGCGTGCGACCGAAGATTCTCCAGGGTGAGATAAAGATAGATATCAAGATTGACCAGATGTAGTACACAATCAAACTAGTTGCATCCAGCTCAAAATGTGGTCTGTATGGCCCAGAGATGGAAGAAGAACCCATGAGGAATGTTGCCACAGCCTAGTTAGTCAAAAAATCCACTCGCGAGGGCGAGAACCGCCAGGGAGTCATGGACGTCGCGAGCAGAAAAGATGTGATGTGACTCTGAAGAGTCACAGATCATCATCCCACATTTGATCGCCTACCTTATCTTGCGCTTACTCTAGCCGGAGCAAGCTCTCGTAGATCCAGCTAGCAAATACCCTGGAAAGTGGTCAGAGACATTGGGCCCGCCGGGTTACTAGATACAATCTGAATGTATTATTCAATCCTACAAATACATGGGTTCTCTGGTGTCCGGTGTCCCTATTAGCGAACACTTTTGGGTGCCAGTCACGGTGACGGCAAGATTTTGGCGCCCAAATAGGCTCGAAATGCAAAAAGAAAATCCGCCCTGGTATTCGGCGGGTTGCCTTTTATGCAGTGCCTTTATGGTGATTTTTTGATCGCATTTGTCAGAATGGTCACCTCCAAAACTAAGTGGTCCACCCCATCTGCAACTTCCCATCCGCAACCACAAAGAGTTGGGCAAAGTAAGTCCCCAAAAAGGAAAGTCAAGAAACCCGTATGCTTTTATTGCTTAACCTTCAGGTCGGCCTCGTAAAAAATCTCGAAAACGAGATAAACGGTGACTGGACCGTCTCTGTCTCTCGCGACCGCGTCCCCTCGAATTTTTTGCTACTTAGCAGTTCAGGCCTTCCCCTTCGATAGGGGCCAGGTCCACTTGACCAAGATCTCTATACCGTTTTCCCATACTTACAGTCTTCTCCTTTTATTCCTCTCGTCTCGTCTATACTTAGGTAACCTTTCCCTCTCAATCCGTAGCTAGATTAACTTCATACTACATAGTAGAGTACAGTCGCATAGCCATGTACGGCCAGGTACGACTACCCTAGAAATTCAAATCAAATCAAATCAATCGAGGTTCTATAAATGAAAACTAGATACCAAAACTTAAAACTCCACCGGGTTCAGCCAGCATATTCCTCCACACTGACGTGTATTTGGACTGTCAATACTCACTTGTACGATGTAACAACATTTATAAGATGAATCCCGCCAATTTTCGAGGAGAAAACAATTGGACAGTTGAGTTCTAGGCGTCGACTGGGATTGGAATTTGAGTGTTATACCGCCCGTTGACCCAGTGTACGGTCCGACCCCGGATCTACAAGCAAGCGGTGGTGGGCGTTTCTCGTGGACTTTCTCCGAATCACGACTGGGCGAGGGTCTGCAATCATCCCGGCGACGGGTTGTACTATGGCGAGGAGACTCGGGGAACTGGTAGTCGGCGCAGACAGTGCATTGCGTAGCAAGACAATCTTGAGAAGAGCGGTTCCGGCGTTGCTGGATTCCACTGGCGCCGATTTTTTCGATTTAAGTGAAGACTGCAGTACTGTTAGTAGGAGCGTTATGGGCAGGCAAATACCCACTTTCATAGTTGTCGGTCTGTGAAGACTCGGACGATCCGGACAATGCCGAATTGCATCATGGTCAAATCATGATCCGAACGCCCCGCGTGATCCTATATAGTGGCCCTTGGTAAGGCCTCGAGCAAAGTCACGCATTGAATGATGTGCCATTCGGTTTAACTCAGATGCGACGGCTTTATAACACGTAATAATCTCGGATTTTCTGGTGCCATGGCCTGCAACTTACTTCTCTGTAATCCCTGCCCATCGTTCATCACCCTTTTGACGCCTGTGTTGAACGATTTTATGTTGATTGTTATTTTCACTGAGATATTGGCTTCTTCTGAAAATATATTTTGCGGCACACATCAAGTTTGTTTCTTTTTCGTTACTGAATCTCCATTCTTAGAAGTCCAAGTTCTATGGAAAAAGACTAGATTACAACTGTTCTCGAAACTAATGAGACCGATCAGTTTTTTTTTCTCATCCCAAAAAGGAAAATACTCTGAAACACACCAATTGCCTGGGTGAAGGGACTTGGAAAGACTTGAGATGAGCTCTAGGCGATTAGTATGTTTATTTCACCCGAAGGAGCCAGAGGGAGGGCCAAAATGGTTGCAAGAGATTATATGAGGACAAAGAACAACATACCAGATACCAGATGACCAAAACAGGTGTGCCCACAACGAAAGCAACGGTGAGGGGGGTTAGTGACGGGTGACACCCCGTGAACCTTTGGTAGAAACGCGTGATGGCCGTTGGCATATTTAAGCTTTCTGCCGAAGCCTGGCGATCAATTTGAATGTGTGGCTGTCCACGCCATTTTGAACCCCGTGCCTCGCTATTCAACAGCTCAATGCATCCATTTCAACGCATTTTTCCTGGATTCGGCAGGGATAAGGGAGCACTTGACATACTCGAGTATTAAACCTTTCTGCCGAGGGCTCCCGGCTCCGAGCCGGGAGTCGCCTACTCGCTAACTTGAAGGCTTTCCTCGCTCTTTGTGAGTACGTAGAAATTAGACAAACACCGAGGCAAACGAGGTTGCACAGCACCAGCATTGATTGCCCTTAGTTTGGACATGTTTAGGTCAGAACTATTGCTTCTTGCTTTCTCTCGCTGAGAGTCTGTCATAATCGACCTTTTTCATGGATTCAGATTATTCTGATTCCCTTTCGCCTCTTCTGCAAAAAGAAGTCAGGTTGCACTCTGGATCTTCCCCACCTCTACCCGTGTGCGATGCCAGATTTTACCATGAATCGGGAGACTGCATCATCGATACTCTGTTCAAAGTTCACCACCTAACTTCATGGGGAAGAGGGATAAGCTGACCTGTGATAAGATTCATCGATTCATTTTCATCCGGGATTCCCCAGTCTTTGCTGGATTGTTCGCGCTTCCACAAGCTCCGGGTTCGGTCATCGAAGGATCGTGTGATGAGCTGCCCATTCGTCTGAGTGGAGCGGAGGAGGGCCTCTTCCGCTCCCTGTTCAAATATATTTATGCCCCGTGCGTCGTAAACTGCTCGCATCACGTAAACATACTAACCCTCTAGCAAAGAGCACTTGAAACACAGGCAAACCGCATTTCTATTACGGATCTTCAGGACATCCTCGCTGTCGCCCACCTTGCCCATAAATACGAAATGACGGCCTGGGAAGTCTAAGCCGGCCAGGCTTCGCGACGCCCTTGGATACTTCATTGCTATAGCACCAGATCGGTCCCTTACCTTCCCCGCTCCTGATACTCCCTACGCATTACTTGTTTCTGTCGAAACCCTGTTTCCCCCGACCTGTTTCTACTTTTACTCTTCTGTCTCCTCTCCTCTAAAATGGTTCCATTTACTTACTCATCTCTGTTACAGCCCTCACCCATACTACATAGTAGAGTACTGTCGCGTAGCCATGTATGGCCAGGTACGATAACTGTTGAAATTCAACTCAACTCAACTCAACCTGGATTCGAGGGAGGGGTGGGGGCAGCGGCAATAGGGTGGAATGGGAACACGGAGGGAGCTTGCAGGACGAAACACCTGGGCACACAGGGTGAGCACACGGTGTTCGAGGCTGAAGTCGTCGGCGCCATCCTCGCGCTGGACATCATCAAAGGCACCCCGCGGCTCACGAACGCTGACATCTTCACCGACTGCCAGCCCGCCATCACTGCCCTCTCGTCCCCCCGACCTCAACCCGGCCAGCACCTCCTCGCACTTCCACACACTCCTCCACCGTCTGCTCCAGGCTCGCCCCACTCTCAAGGTGCATATCCACTGGGTGCTGGCACATGTCAGGATTGCGGGAAACGAAGCCGTCGACGCGCGCGCAAAGGAGGCGGCCCACCGTCTGTTACTTAGTTTGTGACCCACCGGAAAAGGCGAAAATCCACCCCGGCTGACACGTCCCCGAAATCTTTGGTAAAAAGAACAACTTTGGGTGCTGCTTGAGAAGGTAACCCGTATCACAGCCCTGTCCGAAAATGCGATGCCAAGCATCGAGTGTCCGTTCCGGTGTCGCGGCAAAGGCGAGTGACGATCCGGCTGCCGGAGTCTGACCAGGTACGAGAGGTTTAATATTCCCAATGGCGTACACATCACCGATGTTTCGGCAGTGTACCAGTCTCACTCCCCCTTTGGAGACGATCTCGACATCAAGGGAGTTGAGTGGGAATACGAGTTCGTGTCCGGCGCGATGGGGAGCAGGAGGAAGGCAAGAGACGTTTCCCTCGCTACGACTCGGATGGTCTAGCCATCATAGTGGACGGATTCCACGAGCTGTATGTACTAGTGAGCTCGAGGCAACTTGCAGTTTATGTGCAAAGCCGGCCATCCTTCTTCCACAAAAAATGTCCACAAACTTACACTTTTGTTTGGCTTTTCCTTCAGAACTCAATACCCAGAATCCTCATATTTTGGTTTGATTTTTTCTTGATCAAAGGGTTTTGTTTTGTTTTAGCTTCAGAAATCAATACCCAGAATCCCCATATTTGGCTCTGATTTTTTCTTGATCAAAGGGTTTTGTTTGGTTTCAGCTTCAGAAATCAATACCCAGAATCCCCACACAACGGTGAAGTTTGCCCACAAGAAAAGCCTTCAAGAACCTTGAGCCGACCTCGGATGTGAATGGAAATGTTAGTGGATAGATTACTCCTGTTTGCGCCGAGTTTTGCTTGCATTCTGACGTCGTTGTAGCTGTTGACACTTGCTGCAGGTCTTGCAAATTCTGTTGAATTTGTTCAGTTATAGACTTCAGAATTTCCCCTTCAACTTCGAGACATTATCTGTGTACACATCAGAGTTTAGTACGTGGAAGATATGTAAGAAATACGTCTCGAGGCGAAGATGGAAGGTTGATTTCGGAAAGAATCGGATATAGGATCAAACCGCGTTACACGAAAAGTGGTGCTATTATGAGGGTGGAGAGACCTTGACAAGCAAGGTAATATGTAGGTCATACCAAAAATCATTGAATCTGTTGAAAATACTGTTTGACTGAGTTCTGAGAGCGCCGTCACAGTCAGTAATCATGGAACCGCACACCGAATGGCAATTTTTGCACTCAACAATCTTGCCTTGCATTCAAATTAGGACCGCCGCCGCACTACGTACGATCCTGCTTCTTATGGAAGCTTCCAATATGTCCGTGAGAGCCTCATAGGAATCCTAACTTCTTTTCCGCCTTTCTGGGCGTCCGATTTACATGTCAGTACTTCAGTCACACAGGATCTTCCAGCAAACTTCCAGCGTCCTCCAATTCTTCGCGGGTGAAGGAGAATGTTTGGAGAATGTGGTATCTTCTTGGGTAACCTTGACTGAATCAGTTCCGCTGTTACGTATTCCTTAGTGGAATTGCGTCCGATCCGGTGCCGCCACATATATAAGTATGTGTTGGAAGTTCGCCGCTGCTGTCAACTTGGTTACCACCCTACATTTTCCGTCTCTCCAATGTCTGGCCTCACCCTCGTCGGCCCTTCACAGGACCCTGCCGGTCTGTCCTCGCTCAACCTCGAAGTACTGAGTGCTACATCAACGGCCGAGATCGAACAAACAGATGTCGCCTTGCCCGGCCCCTCACATGCCTCACGGCCCGCCTGTCTGTCGTCGATCCGCCTGAAAGAGCAGATCACGACGTCAACGACAGCGATTGAGCAAAAAGACCAGGTGGGTGGCCTATGGTCTGCTGTTAGCCTCTCGGTGCGCTGACCTTGTCTTGTAAGCTCGCGGCCACTGCGCCCATGCTGCAGGATGCATTTCCTGAGCCCAAAATGAAGGTCTACCCGGTATCTAGTTGCCGGCTTATGTTGATGATTGGCGTTCATAAAGTCATAGGCCGCTGTAGTCGTCTGTGGCCTTTCTCCTCACCCTATCACAAACGCGGTTTTGTATGTCCAAAGCATTTCTCTTTTTAGTGTCCTTACTCCCTCCACAGTCTTCCCGGCTGCGGCCATAATTTTTGTGATTCTTGCTTGGAGGGCCATTTCGGTGAGCTTCGTGAGGATTTCTATTGCCAGGCATTTGAATATCGCCCTTTCCGTAGACACCGAGATAATCAACCACCGCTTCCTGTACCCGAGCTGGATAAGCCCGCGCAGGTGTTTGACGCCGACTTCAACCACGGGACGCCTCCGCACAAGCTCATTCACTATCATGGGCCGCCTCTTCGACACCTCTGTCCAACTTGCGAAGAATCTGTGAGCGCTCTCCGCCGCGGTCTCCCCTCGGCCATCGACTGGCATGATCCTGCCGGAGAAACGGATGGCGAAGACATCTCATTTGCGCGCTTTTGTCTCGACCGGATCGATGAGCGCGTGTTCCAATGGGAGTAATGTCGAATGAGTCAGCGAGGAGAGGTCTGGATGGTAGGCCCTTGTGGCAAATATAGCGTAGACTCTGTGCCAGTCTCGATGCTGGGCAACAAGACTGCGGAGGTCAATACAAAGGACATCAAGTCAATCCGATGAAAATTGAGTGAGAAAAAAAAAAGGCGGAGGTGTTGCTCGAATGAGGATATACCATCAGACTTTTGACAAATAACTTGTGAGCTTGTAGAAGGCCAAACAAGCCCGAAAAAGGGCCAGAAAGGAGGGCCTCATCTCCTCGTAGCGCCGATTTATGATTGCGCAGGTGGGGAGTACGGTAGCGCGTTGCAGGCAGCGTTATCTCAAGGCCACGAGAATATTGTTCACCTACTCAAGGAGAACGGCGCCGAGGAGCCATCAGATTCGGACGGAGATTTTAGGTCGGACGAGGCCGAGTGGGGGAATGTATAGTACCATCGCGGTGGACCATTTGGCGGACCTGTAGATACTGTACCTACCAACGTGAGCCTCTGAGTAGAAGAGCATTCGTAAATTATTCATCCAACAATGGACCAACATATTCGAGGGTGCCTTATAGACATTCTGGCTGTACTTCAAATTGAAAGAGACTTTGGAAGTACTCATCAGGGTCATTGAACCTGTCCCCAAGCCCGGCTTAATGGGCAGTCCCAATTTGGGCGGACAAAGGTTTTATAACTCCCTCAGTTTCAACCCTAATAAGATCTGTCTTGGGAAAAGTTTCCTCTCGTTAAACTGAGTGTTTTTTTGAAGGACTAGTACTTAACGGTTGTCACAAAGTAGCGGTGACGATGTGAACCGCACCATATAAGTGCCGGGGTTGGGTGAGTGGCAGTGTTCGCCCAAAGGCCTTTTAGGCTAAAGCCTCATAATGCGGGCGTGCTTCAAATGCACCTGATACATCAACTAGAGGTGGCATGACGGCCCGTTTGGCCCTTCTATTAGAGGCTCGAAAAAGGGCCGTAGGGCTCTTGATTTCTGTGCCGCCTGACGAATATTCTTCACCGTTCCACCCCCAAATGTAATCCAAAAAAATCAGATTTTTCCGACCCTTCTATAAACACATTTTCAGAGCCTTCCGACGAAATTCCAAAAAGTGAAATAAGGGGTCCCAGACCCACCCTAACCTACGAGGCTGTGTCTCGGCTTCTTCCGGTTGTTCGACCCTTGAGTTCGATGCAATTCAGGGAAATTCAGTTGAATTCCAGTGCAGAGCAATTAAATTCAATAGGGTGTTTCAGAATTGAACCTTTGGGCCCAACTTGTGCCCCAACTCCGACCCAAACTTGACCTCAACTTGGTCCAAGTTGAGGCACAAGTTGGAGAGTTAATCGTGAAACCCCTAAGCAAGTTTTTTTCTTTCATAACTTCGAAGTTGAGGCCGTGTATCACGAAAAGATGTGACGGAAGGCCGAGAACCAGATTAGCTGAAGTTGAGGCACTGAGTTGGGGCATCAAGTTGGGGCACAAGTTGGATGTCAAGTCGAGCTGCCATGACCGTCACGGGCTTCAACCTCGGCCTTGATCCGCAGCCTGAAATTACTTTCCAGAGTAGGGATAGGGGAGGAATTTTGAACCCCATGCCTCGCATCATCGACCACAGCTATTCGATCCTTTGCGCAACGATACCGCGGGATCTCTGGTCTTCTAGGCACCATCCAACCATTGTGACCGACCGCAACGGGAGGTGACGGAGCGCTCTTCGGGGCTCCCCGTCTTCCTTGTCATCCACTCAGGCCGGCTCACAAGCTCGTCTAAATTAGATTAGTGATGTTCAGGGCCCGGCCTGGCCTGGAAGCCGCGGGCTTGGGCTTGAGAATTCTGAAGCCCAAGCCCAAGCCCGCGACCCAAGTGGTAAACTACAGACTAATCAATGGGTGCGGTGCGTCAGTGCTAGTGAGGTTACATACCGACCCCCGGGGCGCATATACAGTGGCGCTAATTATGTTTTGCACGCGGTCGTGTGGGCTCATTTATGGGTCGAATGACTTCAAATAAAATGATGTCTACAAATGTAGACATCATTTCTGGGTGACATGTTTTAAGTCGGTCAATCCAGATAGTAGCAGAAGTATGGCTACCAGGGCAAGACATGCATTCTCCTGCCTAGCTCGTTGATCCTGTCAGGATGCCCTACAATTAGCTCGTCCACCCAAGCTTTACCGCTGACGAGCAAGGGCAAACAATGGATTTCGGCTGTCCTATCTCTGATGCCAACATCAGTAGATAACGACGCTATCTCAACGCTATCTACGAGATCGCGGTAAATAGATAGCTATTCACTAGATAACTAACAGTAATCAAGTCGTGCTTGCAATATCACCCAAAGGCCCTCTAATTAGAAGGGGAGAACCCACCTCTAATACTAGGGGTACTTTGGGTTATACAGGTGAATATTCGTGGATTTCCCGGCGGACCGAAGTTTTCCCGGAGCATGGCTCGGGCCCGAAGCCACATATGAAGATGTTGAGTTCGAAGGGGGGAGGGTGAAATGTCAGATCACTCTTTTGATCCACCCACTCACGGAACTCCGACACGCAACCCTAATTCGTATCTCAGAACCAATTCAACCCCAGTCTATAAATTGCGGTAAAGATGTTCAGTTTATTGAAGAAACTTAACAATCTAACAAAAGTACCAGGGGAGAAAATTTTGATGATCCAGGCCATCCTAACATCGAAGCAACTTTCGAGGTTCCGGGCGTCAAGTCCTCCGACCTTCACATATTTGTACAGGGAGCGATGCTTCTAGTTCAGGGATATCGTGTACCTCGATATCGCCCTGGTCCACATCCCTCATTACCAGCCTCGCAGACTGTCAAACGCTCTCACCCTCGAGGACTATCCATCCGTCCCGCCGGTCTCTCAGTGGAGGAATTCCACTATGGCAAATTCTATCGGGCCCTCCGTTTGCCTGGGGGAACAACGGTAAGTGAATCAATCCTACACACAAGATATCGACGCTGATGAAATACCCAGGCTGCGAGCATCAGGGCATGTCTCTCTGATGGCCTTCTCACACTCAGTTGGCCGCGTCGGTTCGATGGTGAAATTACGAGAAACGAACAAGTCAACTAAATAACATAACTAACTCTACGTAAACGGCAGGGTAAAAATGAAAATCACATACATCGTGGAAATACATCCTTCTGAAGCATCGCTGCATCGGGCCCGGGAGTTTATGTAATGATTGAAGCAGACCTTTTTCTTGTGCCTCCCTAGGGAGGGTTTCCGTGATCAATGGGGAGAAAATCTGAATCGACGATACACTCAATCCTATACATGAAAAGAGGACGGACCCTTAAAAGGAAACCGAAAATCACGTGAGGTGTTCCCAAAGCGGACGTCGGCGTTATCGGGATTCGGCCTAACCTCCCGAACTCGGATTCAGCTCTGTGCGGGCGAACCGGGTATTCTGTATCCGCCGTGTCTGCGAGGAGCACTTGAGTGGGGGAGCCTCTGTGACAAAGGCACAGGCTTAAAGCTTGTGCTGTCTTAACACATACCCCTCGGTCACACGAGGAGAGGTCAGATGTCACACAAATCGGTCCTTGCGACAATGTGTGAGATACGTGACCTTTCTATCTGCACAACATCTCCCGCGAGTTCCATGCACAGCATCAGGAAAATCTGAAATTGCTCCATAGACCACCAAAGACTATGAGAGATGCCATAGACGTGATAGCAACACCCTGTCTATGATAGACAGGTGGGAGAGGGGGGGGTGTTTTTTCATAGACACCCATAGACACCCGTAGCGCCAGCCATGTCTATGAGATGCACCATAGCCATAGCTGCCATAGCTCTCATAAACATCATAGCAGGTCAAGTCGGGGCAGTCAATGGCTGTTTGAAAGCGGCTCATAGACATGGAAGAAACTGAATTGAAGCCTCATTTATTCACGCAACTACTGACTACTAATCCTGACGGACAACAATACTGGGATATCAATGCAAGATAATAAAGGTCTTCAATCAACGGCCGTGTGGTAAACTACAAACTTCAAATCGAGAAATCTACAAAAAGAGTTAGCACGGAAGTAAATTTACCATGAAGTAGAGTGCGCACTCACATCATCAACAACGCATTGGGAACGTTTGCGTCCGGTGCCATCTAGAGACTCTAGACCAGGGTCAAATGCTGCAGATTAGCATGCAAGGTCAAGGGGAAGAAACGGAAGGACACACCTATGATTCAAGGAGGAAACAGAGCTGAAAATCAGACACAGGGGGGAATGTACTTATCTGCGCGAGATGAAATATCGTCAGGTGGGGTCGCCAAATGACTGAAACAGAACACGTACAAGACTCAACTGATGAATCCGTTCCAACGCCCGACCACACATGAAGATGTCTGGCCCTCTCACATGTGTATCTGTGCCGTGAAATACAAGGCAACATTAGCAAAAACTTGGATACTTGGAACGAAGACCCACCACCACGCACATCATATTGCCGAGCTGTCAATGAGAAAGTCTGGGTAGTCGTCCAACGAGCCGTTACGATGATGGCCGTGCTTCCTAGCTGGAAGATATCTAGGAGATTTTGAGCAGAAGCACGACATAAAGAAAGTCGTACCATCAGCAATGAGATAGTGATTGACGAGGCCTCGACACTGAAGGGTATCAGTACGAGGATCCAGAAGGAGATTTAACACCTGAAATGTACCTTATCTGCTCGTGCAATGCTTGAAAGCCGGGAGTGGGTAAGATAGAGGAGAAGGGCTGAATGGGAGCAGGCGGAACCTGGTGAGATGGTGGGGGAAAGGAAGAAAGGATGTGTCGGCGTTTGACACTGACGGCATCGAAACCAACCACTTTACGCGCTCACATGATATGACACCTTACGCGCTGTCCGACGTCGCTGTCGCGTCGCCATCGGAGCATCCACGGTGTTTAGGGTGGGTTCTGATGGTGGACTGAAAGAAAGAATGTATCCGTCGGCTCAGCTTGTACCGAAGTGCATGTTTTACTACTATTCATCGTACTAAGTTGTAGACTTCTCTTTCAAATAAAATTTGTGAGATGGATATGAAATAGTAATGCCGGAAATCCTGGTATTTTCAGGGCACGTCCCTAGCAAGTTGCCCCTTCTTAGGCCACTTTCTCAAACCAGAAAGATATTGGGAGAAGTTGAGGAATGTAGGTTGGGCAAGATATGTGTACCAGTCCGTGTCGTAGAATACTCCTACAATATAATGAAATTCTATATAGACCCTCATAGACCACCATAATCTACTATGTTCCTCTGCCGATAATGATAGCACCCGCAGTGAACCATATAGACCACCGAAGTTCCCGATAGCATCCCCCCCAAAACGTATAGACCACGAAAGTCACCAATAGACATGGATAGCCCACCGGAAAATTCATAGCCCATCAAAGACAATCGAAAACCCACATAATTACTGCTTGCACTTGATAGCATTTCAGATTTTCCTGATGAGTGGGCCTCTTCGAGGCGGGTGCTGAACCTTTAGGTTCATATTTCGTTGGTGACACAAGCTTGAAACAATTTTGTTGACCTCAGGGAGGTGGAGAGACATTTGAACCCCCGTGAGCGACATTCCGATTTCGAAGCGTGCCCATCCCGCGTACCCAAGTCCCAAGGATGGCAGCAACATGATTGTATTCAAGAGTGTCTTATAGACGTTTTGGATCTACTTCAAATTGAAAGAGACTTTGTAAGTACTCACCAAGGTCCTTAAACCTCTCCCCCGGTCCCTCTTCCTCCGTTGGTTGGTGTCCCCAGTCTCTGCGACCGCTTTCTGTGATCTCTCTGAGTCGCCGCAAATTGGTGCATCTGGGTTTGTGTTGGGGCAGGGGGCCGGAGCCGGACGGTGTTCACTGGTGGGTTGCATGCATGCAGACCGACGCCGCTGGGCCTTCTGCGGTGAGGGGCCACAGTCTACAGACCGTGAGCGTAGTCAGTCGTATTCCTGGCCCGGACTAGGCGGAAATATGCAGGAGGAGGAGCAGACAACAACTTCACGTCGAGCAGCAGTTCCCCTCACAATAGACACAACGAGATCAGCGGCCTGTCATTGCTCCCTTGAATTTAATGAATGAAACTCGCATTTACTTGGTGTGTGAGAAAGTGACCGGAATCGTTTTTCTCTCCAGATAGTTCACTGGCTCTCAGCCAGTCTTTGGATATGTTTCGTAGAATAGTCTCCCTGCACTGTACTCGGTGTGTGAGAAAGTGACCAGAATCGTGTTTCTCTCCAGATAGTTCACTGGATCTCAGCCAGGCTTTGGATATGTTTCGTAGAATACTCTCCCTCCACTGTAAGACCGGAAAACATTTCATATTGTATGTGATTTCCAATCAAAACCGGTGTTTGAATGATTTTTAGATCAAGTGCTAGAATCTGTTTCGTCTTAATTTATCTAACGCGTACATGGACCCTCAAGCTCCCATATTCTAGAAGCATAATCCTGCATGCATATGAACCTTTCTGATACCTCAAGATGCCAGGAAATATAGTCAGAACAAACGGGAACAAGAGAAGTATGACTATTTCATAATTTATTGCTGTGATGTGTACAAAGTCTTGAATCTCGAGCCCAAATGTCACAATACACTTGCAAGCCATTATGGTTCATGAATTTCACAAAGCAATTGACAGAAGTTGGGTTGTATGCCGTGTTTCGTCGAAATTCCGGTTACTTTCTCACACACCGAGTATACTACTGCAGATATTTCACACGGGACACCGTTACAAAATCCCCCTCAGACACAATATTTTCTCCAACCTCGACATTAATGGAGCTTTCGCCGTCACCACTCCTCGACGGATACTGGACGGAGGGAAATGCATCACATCATACCTCAGCGCATGAGGAGAACAATAACTCTAGGATCCGCCGCCTTTCTCGCATCCTGAACATGTCAATATTCGTTGTCCTTGTGTATACCCACATAAGACAACCGTGACACTCTGGATTTACTGTAATGCCCTTTGCTGGCGATACAACGGATTAGAATAGCACGATATCTATTAGGTTACAGCCGTTTAGAACATTGCGAAGCTTGCGGTTATGATGTTATGTTCTTTCCGAAATTCCATTAAGAGCTGAATTTTATCAAGCAATGTTGGGAGTACGTTACAGTGGTGGCAAAAAATAGATGGCCGCTGTAGAAGTAAGGAAGGGTAGGTCCGGGGGTGGCCTGAGGATGTGCCTGGTCGTGCTGGTTTTTGTAAGTAAGAGTGCTGAAAAATGCCGAGAGCCCGAGGGCATGAATCTGGAGTAGGAGTAGATCCTTAAAGGACATGCTGCATTTGGAGTAGACTAGTTACCAGTCTGCCCTGAGACGGCAATACTTAGCGCAAGCACTATGCTGTAGGCAGACTGGTACAACTCGGGACAAACAAAAGGGCTGCGCCCGGAGTTTGAAATTTTTTTCTTCTTGGCTAGGTTCTCTGAATTTAGCTTGTTTACAAAAACTGCAACGGGACAGAAAAATCTTATTATCATTCTCCATGATTCTGTCTGTTCAGAATTTTTTCCAAAGTCCTTGAAAGTGAATGCTGAACACCTGAGTTACAAGGGAAATGATGGGACTGCATAGCCACCGCGGATGCCGGCGATCGGCACCACTCAAAATTTCAAACTCTGGGTTCAGCCCTTTTGCACAGCCCGAGTTGTACCAATCTGCCTACGGCATAGTGCTTGCACTACATATTGCCGTCTCATGGCAGACTGGTAATGAGTCTACGTTTGGAGGAATTGACCAGAATATTTCCGCATAAATGTCATCCGGCATGCACTGTCCGTCCTCAAAGGACAGTCTGTGTATGGAGGAATTAAACAGATGCTTGACAGCCTTCCGGGAGGAAAACAGAGGAATTTTGCTCCCCACACTGCATAATGCACCCCAAAATCCTATGCATTATGCGTTATGACCAAAAATGCATAAACTCCTGCCTACCAAGTTGGTGGACAGCCAAAACCAATGCATTATGACCATTATGCATTACGACCTAATGCGTTATGAGCCAGTCAACTGTAGGTGTGTGATCTTGTCAACTTGCGGCCTTTTTCGGGCTTGTACAAGGTCACAAGCTAAATGTCAAAAGTCTGATGCGGTGGCCACAGGGGTATATACACACAGATACAAGAAAGAAAAAAAAAGGCCGCCGGCCAATTTGGGACTAATCACATTTTGGTGGTGACTAAGCGAACTGCACCATAAACAACTCAGTTGGCATACACTAAGTGGACAAAAGAAATGTCACATGCGTTTTGGGTCATTTGTGGGCCGAATCACTCCAAATAAAATGTTGGCACGATCTTCTATCGATTTCATGGCGATATGCACAATTTAACCCATAACATCACCACTTTGTTCTCTCGGAATAAAATATTTGGGCATTTTCTGAAAAATCGAGTCTGTGGGATCATCTTGTAAGCATGAGTGGTGTATAGAGTCTCAAAGTACTTGAAAAATGAACCTCATTCATGCTTTTGTTTGGCTGAATTCATAGGGTTTTGAGCTCATGGTGAGCCATTTAAGTTGACGATTTTTCGCATTTTTGCTGCAACAAGCAAGCACATGCTGCAGTAACTGACCGTATTTCATCAATGTAGATTGTATGGTATTGCTCCACAAGAGCTACTATGAACTTTATGTCTGTATGGGTGAGAAGACGAGTGCGCCCAGAACGGTTGGCCAATGGATTGTACGATGTGCCGTGTCGAGTGTGATAGTCGAGAGTTTTGTACACGAGGGTCTTTTTCACCCCAAGTACAGAGCAGATTTGGTTCACAGAGTAACCACTCTCAAAGAAGAGGACGGGTATCTAGATGATTAGGATAGTACGGAACGAATTTTATTCAATAAGCGGTCGATGGCCTGCTGCGCGGGCCGTCTCCCACTGGTTGATCGGCTGATTGCGGCGATGGCGGAGTTTGAAGGCTTCGGACGGACAGACAGAAGACGTAATCTTATAAAGAGGGTGAAATGTCTTCCTGTGAGCTACTATCCGATTCGTCCGAGTCATCCAATCCCCCCTGCCAACATGTGTCTCCTGGAAGACCAGACTCCGTGTCATAACATCCAGTCCTTGTGCGAATAAATCGCCAATTTGTGACCTAGTTTAGCTAATATGAAAGTTTGGGGCCTACTGTCACCCCAAGCCCGTCCGTTACTTAGTTTGTGACCTAGTTTTGCTGATAGGAAAGTTTTGGGCTCACTGCCACCCCAAGCCCATCCGTTACTTAGTTTGTGACCCAGTTTGTGACCTAGTTTAGCTAATATGAAAGTTTGGGGCTCACTGCCACCCCAATTCCGTCCGTTACTTAGTTTGTGACCTAGTTTGTGACCTAGTTTGCTGATAGGAAAGTTTTGGGCTCACTGCCACCCCGAGCCCGTGTGTTACTTAGTTTGTGACCTAGTTTGTGACCATATAAAAGTTTCTCACTGCCACCAGCCCCAGACCTCGCGCAGTCCCCATTGAAAGCAGAATTGATACATCTCCCAAACAGCCTCATATCTAATCTTCTCAGAGCTGCGAGTGCTGCCTGTGCGATCAGGCTGCAAGGGGTGCTCGCAGAAATGGCGAACAAAGATGCGGAGGAGCTGCTTTTGATGTGGTGCCGGGCAGAGCACGTAGATTGCGGTAGTTGCAATATCAAAGCAGGGCCATCCCACAGGTCAACTGCATCGGGATCCTCGTCCAGGTCTTCGGAAGTTCCTCGTCATCATCAAGCGAGTCTACATAGCTCTGCAACGCTTCATTGCTGTCGCCCGACAACTCCTCGAGGCGACTATTGAGGTGGATGACAATCTTTGGGCGTGCTGGCGCAGGGACCTCAGAGGTCTGCCCAGCGAAGCAAAGTTTGAGTGTTGGGATGGCTGTCTGAGCAACCTTGAGATTTTCCTGTACCAGGTTGTTAATAAAGCTAGCGCCCGGAGAAATTCGACAAGAGAGAACCACGCTCTGCCTGTGAACAGTATGATAGAGGGTGATCAGACCTCGGTCAGGGGCTGCCATGTGGCTTTGGCATAAACGACAGCAGAGGGGCAGGCAAACGAAAACAAAGGAAGAATGGGGCAGAGGCCAAATGGGCGTGCACAGAGTGGGGTGGCAGAAGTCCCAAATTCCCAACCTTTCTGTCCGCCCCTATTCATCGTCGCCAATGTCCTTCCACACTTATCTGCCCTCCACCCCGCTTCCGGCCCTTCCATTAATGGATGTGGGTCATCACCCAGTTAGACAGTGTCAGAACTGTTCCTACACGTCAATTTTAATGTGTGGCTCTCCACGCCATTTTGAACCCCGTGCCTCGCAATTAAACAGCCCAATGCATCCATTTCAACGCAGTTTTGCAGGATTTGGCAGGAATAAGGGAGCAATTTTGAACCCCATGCCTCATAATTAAACAGCTCAATGCATCCATGTCAACACATTTTTGCTGGATTTGGCAGGGATGACTTAGGATTGGGCCTCTTTGAGGCGGGTGCTGAACCTTTACGTCAAGGGGTTCAACACTTTCTCAATGGCAAACATCTCAATTGGGAGAGCTGGGAATAATAGGGTTGGATGAGCACAACATAATGTGTTTCACACAGATTGGAATGCTAAGAATCATTCTCCGATATGTTATCTGTAGACAAGGCAGTCGGCGGCCTTCGGCCGCCTCCTCCCTTGGTTTGACATTTGACATTTACTGAGGTGCAAGTTATGCTTAGCTGTGTCTAAAAGTCAGAATCATTTAGTGGTAGCCAAACGGCACATTTGGATTACATGGTTCCACCCTGTAGATATGTGGTTGTGGGTGTCATCCCGGTCATTACGATTGAAATTCATCCCGTTACCGGGATCTGCTGCTGGTCGGCCTTACCCGCTTTATATATTTCATGCCACATTCAATACACGATGTCGAACTGTACTAGGGAACATAAATCCCGTGCGGCTTTGCATAATTGCCAAAAGCCGTATGCGGCCCCTGCAGCTTTTGCACAACCTGTCTAATGGCCTTTGAATGTGATTTACCATCCATTCAACCTTGCCCATTTACAGCCGTTTGCGAAATTGATGACAGTCGGCGTGAAAAGTAACAAACTTTTGATCCGGCCAATTGCCGGACTCGTTTCTCGCTCATTTCTAAACGGATTTCGTCGGTTTATGGCGCATTCAAGAGGGGACAGTCTGGCCTTCACACTCATGTCCTTCTCAGGAAGTCTTTCAAACTATTTTCTGTCGTCAATTTTTGCTCCATGAGTTGTCTGACTCATCTTGTTTAGGCCACCGTTCACTCAATTCTGAACGGATTTGCTTGATTCCGGATCCGTATGAAAGCGACGTTTATGGCAACCAATCTTATGTCGAGGGATTTTGTGAAAATATCTCCGGGCACCTGTGTGAGGGCTTGGACCAAAGGGAAGAAAGACTCCCAGAGAACGCCCTTCGGGGCGGGCATGTAGCGCGGTGTTACGGGTACTTATGTAATCGTTCATAATCATCCGAAGGCTGATTTTGAAAGCTAGTTAAAAGTAAGTCGTCCATTTTTTGTGCAAGGGTCAATAGTGGCTGTGTTGAATGCTTTTTAGTTAGAAAGACTACATTTCTTGTGATGTTTTAGTGGCTATGCTTGCTGACGTGAAGATTCTACCTCGCGCATGGGTTCGAAACTCGTGGCTGTCATCAATTCCTTTGTAGTGTATGTTGATCATTTATGTGCTGACCCAATTGTTGTGTGCCTGAGGTGGACACCTCCAGCAAAAGGAAATATATTGAAGTAAGTATTGTTCTCAACAGCACATTGAACCATGCAGTATCTGAATGTAAAATTTGAGGCGAATATCTCTTCTGGCCTATGGGTAAAAAAATATGACGAGAGAGCGTCGTTAAAGTTGGGCGGGAGGGTTACGCATGCGTTGCTCTTGCCATGCCACAGCATGCAATTGCCCTGAAAGCCGGTGTCGACGCAGCCGTCCCTAATACGGCTTCAACCAAATAATGGTTTGGATGTGCAGTGGGACCCACGCGTTGCCTTTCACATCGGCCACGGGACCGATCTGCGGTGGAGTAGTCAGCAAGTATATTGAGGTAGGATGCGATGGGGGACGAATTACTACGTATTGCTGCTGCGGTGTTGTTTGAGACAATGCGCAGTGCAGAGGGAAG
Source organism: Mycena leptocephala (assembly GCA_029378395.1). NCBI lineage: Eukaryota > Fungi > Basidiomycota > Agaricomycetes > Agaricales > Mycenaceae > Mycena > Mycena leptocephala. The sequence continues at coordinate 38,597 of JARJLF010000345.1, forward strand.
CCCAACAACGAAGGGGACGAGCGCAAAAAGTGCAGCGGGAAACATCATCCTGGTGAGCTGAACCAAGACGAAACTGCATAGAACGCGATGGACGACGGGAGTTACTACGGTGCTCTTTATACCTAGATTCCGGTCATACTAGCAAGAGTTGAGGAGTCATGATTTTGAGTAATGTATCTCGTGAATTTGTCGTGCATAATGAACCCGAGTATCTCCCCTCCGAATGATAGTGAGAAGGCAGTTAGACAAATACGGCCTCAATATCTTCCTCAATTTCATTACTATTGGCCCTGTCAGCCTCATCTGGCTCGTGGATAGTCCGGAAAAGCGTTGCTAAGACTGGTGGGACGTCGTGAGACATGGTAAAGGAGAATGTACATTGTATTCAGCCCCTAAAAATCTAACATGTATACGATCGGGTGACTCAGCTGAGGAAGAGAAAACTTTTGCCAAGAGGGATTTTAATTAGGTGAAAAATGAGGGAGTAAGCGCGAACCGCGCCGGTAGCCACGGGAATGACGAGTTGATCTCATCACAAGTGTGACTCTACGCGTTGTCACCGTCACACTTCTTCCACGTGGCGTTCTACCTTCGTTCTACCCTTGATCCTCTCTCCCCTTCTCCACTGGTATGCTGAGAGATGGCACTTTGCAAAGAGTACGGAAATCCAAGGGCAAAAACAATGTCAGCACCTGATTTCCTTGTAGGGAAGCTATCATATTCTTCCGATTGTACTGGGCTGTGGCTCGTCTAAGGTGTACCTCGCGATTGATGATCGAAGTTGCGACTCCTATCTCATATAAAATTACCATCTGATTCACTAAGTATCCCAGATCGCCGTCCAGCAGCGTGCAAGGCCGTTAGATTGAGAGGAATGGAACTTCGCAGCATTTTTCATGAGCTTCGCATCCTCAGTCAAATCAATCATGTAACGGTCTCTCCTTCTCTGGGTGCCTAGCTGCATTTTAATCTCTCTTCCAGCCCAATATTATCAAACTCTACGAGACGGCCCAAGACGACGACTACATGTCAGTCCACATGAAGTATCTGTGCCTTTGTCTTAGATTCGGCAGGTTCCTATTCTTCAAACGATACACCACGACCCTCCGTCAATATGTTGACGCTAATATCCTCCTCGACGACGCGGAGACGAAATGTATAATGTGGCAAGTGCTCCAGGGAATACGGTATTTGCATTCGTTAGACATAGCTCACTGCGGTTTGCACCTTTTATCCTAACGGAACGCCACACTAAACTAGGAACAGACCTCAAGGTGGGACATTCCAATGAGTGCATGCATTTATGAGGCCTAAGTATATTTGCTAGCTTGAGAATATTCTACTGAAACTGCCGCCCCTGCGTCGTCAATATCCGGCCGTGTGCATTGCTGATTTTGACTTAGCCCTCGAGGAAAGTGCAACCAAACACGACTACCCTGGAGTCTGTGGAACTATCTCTTACCTACCCCCGGAGGCAATTCTCGCATTAGATGACACGGATTTGACATATCGCCGGTACGTAACCATCGTTGAATATCTGGAAATTGCTAACCCGCACACAGCAAGAGTGCTGATAGTTGGAGTGCCGGCGTCATACTCTTTATTCTTATCTCGTAGGTCCTCTTACCGGTTGGCTCCGCATCTAACCAATTGATCGCGTTTCAGCGGTTTCCACCCTTTTCATTGTATCTATCTTCCGTCGACCAAGATCAAAATCCTTGCCGGGTTGATCAATTTTCAGGGTTGGAACGCCTCAACCGCAGGTATGTATGCCGCTATCTTGTCTTCATTGAGACCAAGTATCGCCCACACAGGAAACAATCTAGTGTCTCTGTTTTGCCATCCGTACCCCAGCTTGCGAATAACGCCAGAGCAGGCTCTTAAACACGTTTACTTTCATGATATTAGGGTCTCTCACTAGGTATTGGCTTCGTAAAATGGCGGAATAAAAGGTTAAGGACTACAGACGAAACTCTACTCTACTTATACTGTTCTTTGAACCGTGTGAATATTACAAGCATGCGTACGGTGTGTGTAAACCATGCGTACTCCAGCCTGTTCCATACCATGCTTTGGCAATGCTTTCGCCATGCCTCCTCCATCCTGTTCAGTGATCTGATCATCCTTGATCTCTCTCGACATCTTATCTACCTCCTTCGACTCCGTCTTCACCTTAGGTGCAAGCTTGACGCAACCCGAGGGACCCTTTGGATAGGAGTTGAGAACGATGGATGACTAGTTAGATGAGATAACAAGACGGATCTAGTTCTGGACTATGGCGGCTCGGATGCACATTTATTCCCCGCAAACTTTTTTTTTTTGGTATCAGCCCGGTTCAAGTGACATTCCTGTTTTTATTAGACTTGTAACCAGTCTGCCTTGAGGACGGTAATACTTAGTGCAAGCACTATGCCCTATGCAGACTGGTACAGCTCGGGACAAACAAAAGGGCTTTCCCTGGGTATTGTGTATTTTCTGGAGTCTGGGGTACAGTGTACACCGTAAGTAGGTCACGTTCTGCATACGTTTTTGCCTTTTTTTTTTTGGGAAGGGGGGTTGTCAAAGAGGTTAGTGTTGTGATCGGGATTACAGGCCCTGGCAAGGTCTACAGGTTGTGACGGGGTACTCCAGACACCACGCGAGCTGGTGGTGCAGACGGAGCACAGAACTGCCCTGAAGGCGTCTGCGTGTCCGACTGTGCCTCTGGACTATTGCCTTCGCCAGAGCTAGCCGAAATCTTTGTGTGGGCACCACTCACGCCTGTGGTACAGATACCGGCCATTCCACGGAAACGCCGTGTGAAGCTCTGGCGCAGCATCCAACGAAGGTAGAAAAAGCATTCAACTTCAGCAAGAGCAAGCCAGGGCGTTTTTAACATCCCGTCTGCCTGGGTGATTACTGAACGGAGTTTAAAGTCTCCACACGGAGATATATTTTCCAGGGCACAACACACATCTGCTACTCTCGGCAATTTCTTAAATGTAGAGCATGGAGCTCAGTACAACAGTCCGTAGTTCAATTATCCAGCCATAAACTAGAAGGAGCGAAACCACTTTGAGGTGAAGTCTCAACCAGGTTTTGGGGTTTCCGTTTTCAATGATGTCGCGGTGGTTCGAAGTCGGTGGGAAAAGGGGGCACTTGACTCATTCAAGGGTCACAGGCACCAGAGCATGGTTTTGAATCCAGGATGCAAAAAGATTGCCATGCGACATGTAAGGACCTTGTACACGTACGTGTACAAGGGTAGACACACTGAGGTCGCAAGGCCTACTCACAGTGTGCGTAGATGTCTGCGGTGCGTGGGCACAGCTTGGAATAGCATAGGATCATTATTGGGCTTCTTAAGCATGGCTGTCCTGGCTGCAATATTCACATCATCCCGTACGAAAATCGTCTGGAACGAACTAAGTTTTGAACACGGGAGATAATATAACAAACGAGGTACGAGTAAATATTGTTATAGCGTCTGTTTATGACTTGGGATTGGGCCTCTTCGAGGCGGGTGCTGAACCTTTAGGTTCAAGAAATCGTTTCTCGACTTAATCATTTCTTGACTTGGATGAGCTGGATAGAGTAGGACTACTACAATGAAACAGCTGTTCTGTAATGCAAGGAACATGGTGTTTATGAAGTGGATGAGAAGTTGAAAAGTGTGAGGATTGAATGCCTGAAATTAAATCTGGCCAGGGAATACTTGTAAATTCACAAAGGATGGGGGCTTCCACCTAGATCATAGTTTGTGCTGTATGACGGTCTGATCTCTTGCACTGACCTGCTTTCCAGAGCTCAAGGCCATTGGCTTGGAGCTGGTAAAAGTCACAAAACAAGCAGAGGGATATAATTTTTGCAAGCAGTCGTATCCAGGCAAAAAGATCTCGTCAAAGGGTTCTTTCCCCACCTCTGATTCGAGTAAAAGCCTAAGTAAGGACTGTCCGTTTTCAGCGAGAAATCTGCCGAAAAAAAAAAACTCAACGGTGTCCTGAGCAGTATTAGAACACAAAGATTATGCGAATGGTCAGTTTTGTCAGAAAAATGGGGTGGAACTTGGGAAATGATGTCGACCTGCGCAACTGGAGACCTGATAGGCTGAATGTGACCCTGTTGTTTTGACCCATTGTCATCAGCTCTACAAGCAAACAAGTTGAACCGGTTCAAGCCAAACCCCTGGTCAGAAGACAGAGAAACAAAGAAATAGACATGACGCCAAGTTAGAGGACATGGAAGAAGCGATGTGAAAGCAAAAGCAATTTCAAAAGTTGAACTTTGGTTGAATGAGATGATGTGGTCAATAAGCTGAAATGACTAATCACGGATACTGTTCTGAACACAAAGCGGAAATGACTGGTGACATAACATTGAACTCGGAGGATATCTTGGGTTCCATGGGCCGAAATAGGCTTTCATCCGAGCATTCAAGCCGCTAGCAGGTTCAAAAATATGTTTGGATATTTTATCTATGTCTTCTCCCGCCTCTATCGATTTATTTTTGTGATGACCAATGTTGAGTGACTAAATCTTTGTTTGTACATGTAGCAAAAGAGAGCGAAATCCATGTTCCCCTGGGTGGCTAAACCTAAAGGTTCAGCCAATAAGAGACTAGAGATAATGGTATTTGGGACATATTCCTTTGATGGATTCACTATCTCATTGTCTGTACTGTTCGAACCTCAATCAAAAAGCAATCAGCGAGTAGTAGAAATCATTCACTCTACTAGAAGAGGCCGGTAAAAGATATCATCTCGGCCTCTGTCTTTTTTCCCTTAGTATGCCTCCCTGGCAGTCGTAGATAGTCGGCGCATATTCATCATCACACAAAGTAACCGGAAATTGATTGACTGTGCCAGATCACCTGCACTGAGCTCAACCATACCTCACCACGGAATACCTACCGATATTAACTGAAGACCGCATGACTTGTTTTGGGATAATTGACCTAATATTGCTCTCCAGAGACCAGAAAAGATCAGCAATCGATTATGACATTTTATCCAACAGTCGGAAGAAGCTTCAAAAAAGAATACTTGGAGCCTGAATTCAAAGTAGAGTATCCTGGAATACTGTATTTTTTACCAGTCTGTTTTAGGTAACCGAATTTTTTGATCACGAGACGAGCAGAGGGATCAAAAGGTTCCTAAAACGACTGGAACATCTGGTCATCATTTTCGGTGGATCCGCCAAACATGAGTTGACACTTAGAAATATTTCGTCGTTTACCTCTAAAAAAGTGCCAAAATTGATATAGTCCAACCAGAATAGTTTTCAATTCTGAGTCGAACGAGCCCAACTTGTTTTTTGGGCTCGAAATAAGGTTTTGCCTGTTTCCTCCCACCGCCTCTGATGTCTCAAGGCTTGAACTGAACTCGGAGCTTCACAGACGGCCTAACACCGAATCTGAACGTGTTTTACGAAGTATTGTTGCTATTCTGAGACGGCTGACTACGAAATGTGCTAAAGAAACTAGCGCTGCGACTATCCTCCGCAATAAATGCTGCTCTATTAAGGGCTGCCATCTCCTCTTTGGATTTCCCTTTTGCTTGAGCTCTCTTGCGTGGTGCATGCGTCTCCGCGGTCGAAGCGGCTGCAGTCGATGTTCCGTCAACGACAGGCATAGACGTAACAGCGGTGATTGCACGGCCATCGACGTGGACGCGTTTGGACGTATTCGGTTGTTCCACCTCACCACGTTCAACTACCCTCGTTTCTCCCCCTCAGGCTCTTCTTCCTGGGCAACGGCTTCATCGGCGGGATATCCAGTGCACTAAGACATAAAAACAAGTCCTCCCCATATGTGTCCCACCAGGTCCATTGCCCAGCCAAAACTGTCCGGAGATGCTCGGGCGAGGTAATCGGTCCGACAGAGGAGAGTAAGGCAATCGTCTCATCGCGCAGAATTTCTGATGCCGCGAACAAGGGCGTTGGGAAGTCTCGCGCCTTGATTCTAAGACGCCAATTGTGCAAAACCGGCTGTATGTCTGGGTTAACTTCCCCGCGCTTGACTGCTGATTGACGAGGGACAACAGGCGGCTTTCCGGGGCGCGTCTTGTCCAATAATCCGGGACAGCATATGTCGCAGCAAGAAACCAAGGGTTCTACATTTGGTAAGGGTCCCATTTATACCGTTAAATGGAAGGCACTTACGAGCGGGCTTGTTGTTGTAGATCCGAGTCAACACAGCCCGGCGGCACTCTCCTGTCTGAACGAACACGAGTAGGCCTTCATCCTCGGCCTCATGATCCAGTGGCGGCGTGTCCACAACGAAGATCGCGTCGTGTTTACCACCAGCTGCACCCCGACGCACGCCTCTTGCATTTGCATGGGCCTTCCTTTTTTTCGCTTTCTGCCGCTTCTGTGCATCACTTTCCTTCTCCTTCTCCGTCGCTTTCTTCTTCCCTCGACCTCCTCCATTTTTCTCACTGGCCTCTACAAGATCCACCGCATACGCACTCGGCTCGACGAGAAGAATCGCAAGACCCTGACTGCCCCGAGCACGTCCAGCCTTCCCTGCTCTTTGGATGAATATGGACATGGACGCAGGCAGTTTCCACTGGACAACAACATCGATGTCGGGAATGTTACATCCCTGGTGGATATGTGAGTTCTCTTGTGTCCATCCCTTATCTTGAATGCTTACCATGCCTGCAGCATCCGTACATACTAAGATCCGAACATGTCCTTCTTTAAATAATGACATGGCTTTTTTTCGTGTCTGACCTTAGATGGAAACGGGAGATGGCTCGCGCGGCAGAAGGTGTACCTCCCGGTGATCAAATTTTCGAGAATGCATGTCTGTTCATGCGCGATGCACTCATCTCAAGGGAATTCACGGACTCCATTAAAGCTGGGGACTCGGGGCGTATTGTTTTGGTAGTCAAGCTGCTGGCTCTTAGTTTCCGCGGCAACGGACGCTCTAAATATGCCTACGAGATGCTTCATCTGATTCATAATCTAACTCATGTGTGGCCTAAGTCTATACGGTGCGCAATTCTTTATGATTGTAGGGTCAAGACTAATCATGCTATGCGATGTAGCGCTATCGTGCTCAACAATTGGCTGGTAAATCCCACTGGTAACCCGTTCTCGTGGGTGGAGGTAGACTTGATGCAAGAACACATGAACTTTTGGATTAAGGTCTGCCTTTTATTGCATTCCCATCTCGCGAACTCAGACTAAAGTTTATTTGTAGACTATCTATCAAGCCCACGGCAGCGCTGCTTCATGGGAATGGCTCGGAATGGTCGCCCCTTGTATCACAGCCCTCCGTCATCTTTCGACATCCATCATCAGCATCCTCGGCTCTGACCAAGGCACCAAACATGAGCCCGCCGACTTGTCAACAGACATCGAGTTGCTCATGAAGAGCCTCTCCGAGAACAATGTGTATCAAATCAAGGGCCGAGTCTTCGCCGATGGGAATGGTACACCAACGCCAGATGTGTTAACTGTCGGCATCCAGCAGCTTTCAGACAGTTCATCCAACCCACTTACCGAGTACAATACCGCCTTTCTGAAACTTCAAGCACGTTCGCAGCTTATTCCGTTGGTGGATGACTGGTCCGATGCCGAGGCTTCAGTGTCCGGAGGCGTAGCTGCACTCCCCTCTACGGCCTCTCCTCTGGCTCCAGAACCTCTTTCCCAGCCCACGCCGCCTACTGCTTTTGTCAATCCGGCCCTTTTCGATCCCATCGACATCGCCGAATCTGTCCAAGATGATGGAAGTGACCGTGATGATTCAGAAGAGGACGACGGCTTCATTGATGAAGAGGAGCTGACTGCGTTTGAACGAGTGATGGACGAGGTTGCGGAGCCAACGCTGACGCGGGATACGGCAGCCGATGTAGCATTGGACATGGATGGCGGGGACGATGGCTTTGTTTTTGGTGGAAATATGGATGACGGCGTGGATTCGGACTCAGATTCGGACTCGGACCCTTTCGTAGATGATGTAAATGACTCAGATTACGATGAAAATGAGTAGACAGGCTCTTTTGCGGCAATAAAAATTCTTCATTGGTGAAACGGCCTGATAATGTAGGCTTTTGTCGTAAAATTGGGCTGAAAATCAAGTTTAGCGCGTTCGATGCAGATTTCAAAAATAACCCACTTTCATTATACGATTTTTGACACATTTTTGTGAGGTAAACGACGAAAAAATTCTAAGTGTCAACTCATCTTTGGCAGGTCCACCCAAAACGGCAACCAAATGTCCCAGCCGCTTCGCCAACCGTGATTAGCGCAGCCACGTGCTTGGCGAACGCGGTTGGTCACGAGCCTAGACTTGTTTCGGGATAATTGACCTAATATTGCTCTCCAGAGACCAGAAAAGATCAGCAATCGATTATGACATTTTATCCAACAGTCGGAAGAAGCTTCAAAAAGAATACTTGGAGCCTGAATTCAAAGTAGAGTATCCTGGAATACTGTATTTTTTCGTTCAAATCGACACCGGGTGTGACGCGTGACCCGGTTAAACCAATTCGACATTTCGACACCAGCCAAAAAATTGTGTGACCCCCCCGAAAATTTCGGTATTCCAGGGCCCAGCTCACGCCGCCGTCAAAGTCACGCGTTTCAAAATGTCTTCCATTGAAAGCCCTGTAGAAAGGCAATAATGCCTCCCAGCAGAATTTTAAGCGATGGAATCGTTTAGAATGACCAGAGCTATCTATCTCCAAACAAACCAGCCCAAAGGAGGGTTCTGGGGCCGCACTGGAATTGAAATCAATCCGAAGGGCAACGAATTGAGCTTCGGGCCCAGCTCACCCTGCTGTCAAAGTCATGCATTTCAAAATGTCTTCCATTGAAAGCCCTGTAGAATTTCAAGCGACAGAATTGTTCAGAATGACTAGGGCTCCTTTGGGCTGGTTTGTTTGGAAATGGATAGAGGATGGTTTTGAGGTCGTAGGCATATGAAGAAGCGATGGAATTGTCAGGAAGGGGAGCCTGCCCATCAATTGGAACTCAAGCCCCGCTCGCAGGGAGTGGGAGGGACGACGGCTGTTCAGTGTTAGTCACAACGGTGATGCGACTGCAGCCGGAAGCGGAAGCGAAGGGGACGAGAATGAAGACCCTCGTGTGGATGGGAGGAGTCCCAGAGCCATCTTCCGGCCCGGTTTTTTTGAAATGGATAGCCCTGGTCATTCTGAACAATTCCATCTCTGAAGATTTCGCTCGGAGGCATTATTGCCTTTTCTACAGTACAGGGCTTTCAATGGATGACATTTTGAACCACGTGACTCTGACGGTGGGGTGAGCCAGGGCCGAAGCTGAATTCGTTGCCCTTCGGATTGATTTCAATTCCAGCGCAGTCCCAGAGCCATCTTCTGGCCCGGTTTTTCGGAAGTGGATAGCCCTGGTCATTCTGAACAATTCCATCTCTGAAGATTTCGCTCAGAGGTATTATTGCCTTTTCTACACGACATTTCGAAATGCGTGACTTTGACAGCGGGGTGAACCCCGCGCCCGAAGCTGCCGCCATTTTGAAACGTGTGACTTTGACAGCGGGGTGAGCCGGGGCCGAAGCTGAATTCATTGTCCTTGGGATTGATTTCAATTCCAGCAGAGTCCCACAGCCATCCTCTGGGCCGGTTTTGTTTGGAAATGGATAGCCCTGGTCATTCTGAAGAATTCCATCTTTCCAGATTTCGCTCAGAGGCATTATTCCCTTTTCTACAGGGCTTTCAATGGAGAACATTGTGGAACGCATGACTTTGATGGCGGGGTCCAACGGCATTGCGGAAGGCATGTCCGACACTGTATATATATATAAGCCCTATTTGCTGGATTACACGAAAGGCGCCCGAGTTGACTGGATCACCCCAGCGAAAGGCATGGGTTTCAGGGACAACATCAATAGTTCCAGATTCCTCCTGATATGTACATACCTGCTCCGAACCAATTACTTAGGGCCCATGTCGCCTTGACTAGGTAGTGGGCCCTAACCCAAGCTGCTTCGATAGAAAATTTGATATCTTGGCACCTGTGGGATGGAACACGACCTATGAGGATGCCGTATGTCCCTAAGATGGCAGTCGAAGACGAAAGACACATCTCCCAAGATAAAGACGACCAAAGACGAGTCTCACAGACGTAAGACGCCAAAGACGAATCTGCAGTTATACTGATGCAGAGTGTTATGTTTGAAGTACCGTGTCTACGACGAGCGAAGCCTTGGAAGTCTTAAACTCGTCGACCCTTCCCCTTTATTGATCCCAGAAATTCGTAAAAACCCTCTGTTTGCATAAGGAAACAAATAATAAGATCAGTCGGACGAATGGAGAGACATAATTTGCTGTTTTACCACCCCAATTTTCTTTGCAATTGCCCTTGCCTGGAAAGGTCCATTGGTGCGATAATTTCGTTTCTGTTTGCGACCTTGCGACGCCTACCTTACCTCGGTATGTTCAGAGGGTCTGTCCATCTGCGCATTTTGAAGAGCATGACCTCGATCTGAACAATGCAATACACGAGGAAAAAATGAAAAGTGGAAGCAGGGGACTTTTACTTAAGTTCAGAGGTGGTGATCTTTTCTTTCGATGATTGCAAGGTATGTATTTTTTGGGAAACAATGGGTGGCGATTCTTTCGGCCCAATGCACCGGGGGTGTGAACTTTTGAGTCAATTGGGATAGTAAATAACCTTGTTGAAATGTTCGAGGTGGTGTGAAAACAAGGGAAAGGTGTGCACCAAATAATTATGCCTCAGTATTACAGCCATATTACCAACATCAGCGAAGTATATAAAGTGTTCCGCAATCTACAGCATAATGTGGCTAATGCAATCTTTTTCGTTGGCTTTGTGCGAGCTGGAGTAGTACACAAGGGCGCGACGATAAGACCAGGGAAACCCGCCACGTAGGGATTAGATCCATCCGTCTTTGGCTACCCCCGTCGCATCAAAGTTTTTGCCATTGCGCGTTCGTCTTCCAGGTAGGACCGGAGCAAAACTGATCAACTTTTCTGACGGTGTGGGGGAGCCTTCCACCCAACCTTTCCACCCCTTCCTGGCAACGATGCGCGGCTTCCTCGGTAGAGGCGGAGGACGCGGATGGTCGTTGTGAGCCAAATCCTCGTAATCTTCGGGGCGGGGCCGCTTGAAGGATGTCCGCGACGTGTTGAATGAGTTGGATGGTCCCGGCGTCGATGCGGGAGTAGATGGTAGAAGCAATGGTGGAGTCGTTTTGAGGTCATTTCTCAACCGTTTTGCTTGAGAGTAGGGTCATTCCATTCAGACGGTGAATCCGCAGGGGCAGGGCGTCTATTCAAACCTTAAATATGTCAAATACTCTTTACCCCTGCTGAACCCGGCCGAAATACACTATAATGCATGGGTACTGGCAATCCCTTGTCCATTTGTGCTTGTTTTTCTCCTGTCAAATGAGTGATTGCGATGGCAAATTGCTTTTTCCACCTCCCTTGGTGGCCACATCTGCCTAACGGACATTCCAATTAACAAAAAGTGTACTTTATATACCTGGTAAACTAATTACAGTGAATGACAATTATTCTACAGTCGCCTCTATCTTAACCCATACATGTCATAACCCATACTCTGCGGTAAGCGATACATTTTCCAGGGATTTTTATCAACTGAGGAAACCCATAACTCTGCAGCGCCCCATACTTTTTTGTGTGACCGAGGGGGTATGGGTCAAGACAGAGTCGACTGTAGACATTATTTCACACTATATTCAATTATCTCCGTACCCAATATCATATTCTTGCGGTTCATCTTCAATGGGTTCTTCCTCTTCACTGGCGCTTCTGAGGGCAACTGGACCACTCTGGAGGGACTCCCCAGCTGCAACACGGGCATTCCAGCGCTCCAGCGCGGTTATGAGAAGCTCCACTTTGCCAGTTTTGCTGAGATGTGAAAACGGGAATCTGCCCAGTAAGTGTTTTCTAAATATTGACTCAGAACATGTTCAAAGATAGCGGCCATATGTCGGCAGGTCAATGAATTACAATATGCATCGGACACCATACGAGTTTAATGTAAAATGTCAAATCTAAGGCCCCAGTACACTTGTTCCACTAATTGTAAGGGTGAGAGAGCACTTTTAGACTGGAACCAAGATCAAATAGACCATCCCCTCCAGTGCATTTCCAAATTCTAATCAAAGGTTCACATTAGTACTGTACTTTGAAATGAAGGCCCGTTGCAACTTTGGGTAAGTAAAGGAAATGTCAAGACACCAAAAAACAGGAGAGAAGCGGAATTCATTGTGCACCGTTCAGGGCCACAATTGCTTGTTTTGTGGGGCCTGTCGATACAATAGTTAGAATGATGTACGAACCTAGCTTCGAGACTATTGCAAGCCACATTCCACGAGTTGAATCTCCTCGGTTCAAGCTTGTACATAGGGAATAAAAGAAATTTGTGCCTTACTCCATACATTAACTTAAACTCCTACTTCGCACAGTATGTATCTCTCCACGGCCTTGGACGCTATACTATCCCCCCCCCACCATCCCGGACAAACCTAGAACTCGGACAAACAAAGATTTCTTGTCCAATATTGGACCATTTCCTGAGATCTTTGGCTTAAGGCAGACGTTAGGATGCGGCCTAAAGATATAGGGTGCAAAACCCCTACAATCCCATATTCTAGGGATATATATCACTACGGAAAGTTGACAACTTGGGTGATTTTCGCTGATTTTGCGTATTTTAAGGCTTAGGGCCCTCTCCTTAGAGTCATATTGCTTCATGAACACATCTACAAGATACTTTTGAATCATAAGAGTGCCCATATAAAAATTCAGAGGCATAGCTGTCTTGTAGCCCTCACAATGGACCGAAAGATCACGCCATATCTGCCAAATTGATCTCCCAGCTGCCAAAAATGATGGCAATTAATTTCATGCTGCCTGTCGACCACCCTGGGATTGCCTTGACCTTTCCTTCATACATGCTATAGTTCTTGCTGAAGTGCTCCACCCTATATAGTTTGGAGGCGCTTCGACCACAAGGTGGTCATATCCAAGGCCGGCAATCAGAATTTGACGTGTTACCTAGAACTCGGACACCTGGGCACCTCCGAAAAAACGACGCCGTTTGCCCAATTCTTACCCGTTTCTCATGAAGTAAAATTTGGGACCAAAGTAAAAGACGAAATGCTGGCGACCTACCTATTCAGCTTGGGCCCCAAAACATTGCATAAAATGATATCTACTGATTTTCCTTAGGTGTTTGAGATCTAGGGGGGGGATAGTACTCGTTTCAACTGTGGGAATTTGAACGGCAATTTCCGACCGAGTTGAAGTCGTCACTCTGAACCCAGGGGTCTTCTTGACGCTCCTGCCCAGACGATTAAACGTATGTGTTTCTGGAGGAAACATCATACTCCGCTGACTATCGTCAATTTAGTCATGGACCTAATCTCCCCACCGGACCTCTCCCAGGCACGCGTTAACAAATGCCTCATCGCGCTCGTCAACCGCAAAAGTCGTGCGGAAGAACACTAGCATGGGGATGGTCCTCTACCACTGGCAGGGCATATGACACCATTGATTGTTTGTAGCATTCCCGAATGTTTTGTTGTAGGTCAAGAGCTCAGCATCACTGCAGACCGTTCTCTTCAGACTGAAGAGATCATCTGGAGATTCAACATTCCTTATACATATACATCTCCGGCGTTCGTCACTCCCCGAATCCCGCGTCTAGTCCAGTCCCTTGATCCTCCGTCTGCCTCAACGGGACTGGATCCGAGGTATAAGCTACAACAGTCCCCTGAGCTCGCTATCTAGTTCCACTATTCAAATCATGCATCTTCCATCAAGGTATCGTTGCGTCGCGCGAGAGGATTTTAATGAGGAGGTCAGCCGGAGGATCGTGCTGTCTTTGATCTCAATCAGGTCGCGGAGGTAATGGTATTTAAATGCAATATGTTCGGCTTTGTCGTGCATACCTGCAGTTTCCGCAACCAATATTGCAGCTTGGTTGTCACCTGCACGGGAGATGGGCAATTGATGGCCCGGCGGAGTCCGGTGGTATTTTTTATGGATCACGTTGCCGAACGACGTTATGGCGTAAGCTTTCATTCTTTAACTAACAAGTATATCATTAATACCGCAAAAAGTGGTATTACCTACTTTGACGTTGTTGCATCACTGAGGCAAGACTTTTCGAGCTCGGCGGATCCGGCACCAGTTCCAAACTACCTTCCCCGCGAGATCAGTCTTGCGGTTTCCCTGCGACGCCAAGAACTGGAGGAGTGCAGGAAAAAAGGGGCAACACCAACTAACATTGGTGAGATACTTATTTTGGGACCCGGCTTGCGTTTTAAGCTTTTTTTACCAAGTCCTTCCACTAAATCGGACGCTCCGGGGGTATGCGAAGACTCCGGAATTTAACTCTTGTGTCGTAGTAAGCCTATGACCAAGGCGTTGAGCGGCATCTTTTTCTTGGCAAATATTGGATAGTTTTATATTTCATGCTTACTTCGTTTTTATCGCTGGCGCAGTATGAAGCCGTTTTGCGACGCAACCGTGGCTTCCTCTCCGATCTCGACGTGAGCGAGGCAGGGGAGCCTCAGCCTGGAGAGGCGCCGGATTCAGAGGACCGGATCGAAGTGAGGCTGCCAGTTAGTGCCAATCTGTCCGGACTGGATTTCATCCTGAACCCCAGGTCACTATGAAGATGCAGCGTGCGGATACTCACCTTATTCATCTGCCTGAGAGGTGTAACTGACAAATCTTCTGCAATCTACAGGATATTCAAGGTCGTGACACAGCCAATCATGATGTAAGTCGGCGAAGAGGTGTTTGACCTGCCAAACACGGTCTATGCAGGCGAGGCGCCTCGATGCGTCGCGTCCTTTCCCTTTTCGGCTTCCTTGTCCCGCTATATATATACAAGATGTGCCGTCGCTTCGCTCCGGCCGCCAGCTGCAAGGCTAATGTATCTCTCATAAATTTCTATTACGGAGGAGTGACGTTAGTGTCGATACAGCAAACATATATTGTTGAGGCTCAATCTTCAAATAAGTAGTCCTTAAATCTCTAAGTCCATCCTAATTACGGGAGATGTAGGTGGCATATACTGAGGTCCACTGGGCGTCGAGAAAAAATCGAATCTATTCAGCACGCTTGACACCCCCAGCGACACTATACATCCTTCGCTCATCACTCGCCTTCGCACGTGTTTTGAGTCTCGCTAACAGACCGGGTATTACATGAGCTTCGGTCGACAAAAAAAAGCCGCAGCTTACAGATGAAATTTGTGAGATGAGATAGTGGGCGGAGGAAAGGTGGAATGGGGGTCGTTGCATCTGTCGCTACCGCCGGGAGGTATCGCGCCGCCCCGTGCCACACTTCAGCATCCAGCGGGATGTCGAGGCTGTGGAATTTCGGCTGCATGACACAACGTGAAAGATTTGCGGGAGAGGAGGGGGCACGCACGGGGCTTCGGTACTTGAGGGTAAAAACAGATGCGAGTAAATGTGGTGAGTTCCATGTGCGTTGTGCGGAACGCGCCGGCGCCGTGGAAGAGGCAAGAGCTAGGCTATTAGGGAAGGCGCTAAGTGCTTGTGATCCGCTTACTTACCAAAGATGGAATGCGCCACGAACGCGTAGGCAGGGGGTTCGAGATAGTGGTGGGAATACAGAAGGATCACTGGCCAGAAGAACCGTCAGAATAGAAAGGAAGGTGTAGAGGGGCTGTGTACCGGGGCTGGGGGTCATGCGCACCCAGAGCATAAATGCTCACTGGAATCCCTCTCAGAGCTACAGAGGTATACACGCTCCTTCGACGATAACGCTGCATCAATCGTTAGTACATCGTCTCTGCCCACGCTGCGCACCTCGGCTCCCACGACATTGCCCTGTCGTCGAGGATGCATCTGTCTCTATTGCTGGCATCGCAAGTCAGAGCGAAATCAGGGTCAGGTAGAAGAATATCGAAACACATACCGGGTCCTTACGCGTGATCCAGCTTGGCACCTGGGGTGTGCATGATCGGATATTCTCACTTTTGACATATGTGTTGTAGTGTCGCATTTCCTATATCCTCTCAACCATCCCACGAAAACGACCGACTTCATCGCCACGGCAGTTGATGCCGAGAAGCAGAAGACTGGCTCCGTGAGTTCAACTTCCTGCAGTTCAAACTTGACTCTTATTGCCGATGTGTCAAGGACCACATAAAGTTCAAAATCCCCGAGCCCCACTTCGATGTCACCGTCAAACCCCGAGAAGGACGACGACGACGATGACATTGTGGTATGTTCGAATGCCATTCCTCAATTTTATTCCCTCTGATAGTTCGCTTTTCATAGACCCCCCGATCCAAGTCTTCGCTGACGATGACGATGATGAGGTCGGTTTCTTTGCTTTGACACTGCTCTTTAATTGCTGACAAGTCGCAGGTGCCGCCCCTGGTCTAAGTTTATACGAAAACTAGTTTCATATCCTTTTTTGTAATTGTAGTGCCAAATTCTCCCCACTTTTCCCAGCTGCTAAGCTCGATTGAATGTTTGGGCCACTTTTTCGGTCGAGTGTAACACACTGAATACTGTTATATGTGGACTTTGTATTGCCACGGCCGACTAACCACTTAAAATGGCCAGGCTTGGCACTGTGCCGAAAACTTACGCAAACCTGCGCCGGTGATATTGAGTGGAACAGCAACAGTGCCTCCGCAAACTGCACTTCTAGCTAGCAGATCAACACTGTTCTTCATTCATGGGTTTCTCCCGAATCAACCAATGCAACAGCAGGACACCGCAATTTCCTCGATTGAATGGTCTGCCCATGCTAACGCACTGCTTCGCTTTGACCCGCATTTGAAGACCAGCATTTTCATCTCAGTTTTGTGTTTCCCCGCCGCCGGAGCGAAGCGAAGGCATATCTTGTACTTGTGAGTATAACCTCTTTTCAAAAATCGCTACCCGGATCCGTGACTGACCCGTGGCCACGGGTACCCGAACCCGCGAGTCGGGTTTCTCACGAGTATTTCCACGGGTCAACCTGGGGTGACTCGCGGGTGACCCGCACTCGTGACGAGCCTTAATCCAACCTTAATCTGCCATGAAAACCTCGACGAAACATCTTCAATATTTGGAACCTGGAGGTTATACATGGCGGCGAAGACACGTAGCATGCCGTTTAGTCCACCGAGTTCCTGATTATTACTAGGGATCCGCCGAAAGCGCCGGATGCTCGCGAAGCAAACAGAGACAAGCGAACACTGCCACAGATGGCCTGCCCTTTTCAAACGCAAAATTCTCAGCCACGCCGGTGCGGAATGCGGTATCATTCGGATCCCTTAGCAATTCTGAATCGATTGAGCCACTTTCCAAGGCAATTGGAGGAGATTTGTGTTGGAAGCAACGCTAACCACTCAACCAGTCTGGTTGAGTGGTTAGCGTTGCTTCCAACAATTTGAACGTGTTTGAGGCCTTTCTTTTTTCTGCATAGCAAAGTAATTACGGGTTTGTTCTTGTTTGCTGCATATTCTATCCCTCCCCGATGTCACGTGCATTTAGGGTAGAATTGCTCGCTTCGCTCGCAATCAGTCTTTTGGGAAGAAGGGGAGGGTCAAGGAATGAAGGCGACTCACGGAGATGAAACTGATGGGCCGCGTTGATGATGGTCGGTCATTGAAGGGGGTCGGGATTGAAATTTCGCACAGGGGGAGGGGGGTCGGTTGAAAAAAATTTGTTCCTATATGTTATGCGCTACCTCAGCTTTCCGTTTACCCCGGGCACCGCTGCACCGGGATCGCGCGAGTGCTACCGATGCGGCATACTCACACTACGGCCCGAACACCTGTAAAACCCTGAACGGTCAGAAAGTCCCCACACGCGAATTCAATATTCGCAGCATCGTTGCTCAGATCCTACATCCCCGAGGCAACCTACAGCGGCAATCTATCAGATCAACGAGATCCCGTGCAACTTATTCGGCGACTTCGACCCCGACCAGCCGCTATACGAAGTCGAGTCGGAAAATCCCGCCGTTTGAGGGGTGGATGGCAAACACCCCAAATCTCTATGCACTCAAGTCTGGCCCTCGAAATATCGTCAGCTGAAGTTGATTGGTCCTAATTGAGCAAGTGCCGGAGAAACACAAGCAGTTCGACAGACGACATTCAGGGCAGGTTCGATTTTGCTGAAAAGATTCAATGGATCCATTGCGATGGTGAAAGCTCAAAAAACGATTATTTGAATGTGTATCTTTGTACTAGGGTCATCCGTCGTGGGTGTAAGAAGGAGAGCGATACCATCAGTGAGCGGCATTTCCCGTTTAGGCGCTGACGAGCGTTCATTGGGCGCGAATTCAAACAGAGCCGCCAGGAGTACGCACATACCTTGTCGGCGCGCGGGATCGGGAAGCAAGTACCTCACACCAGAATAAAACTTTATTCAAATTTCGAGTCGTTTGTCGGGCGGCGAGACAACAGGAACCTTATTGTTGGCAAGATCCTGGTGAAACTTTTGGATCAATCCAATTGCAAAAAGGGAACGCGCCAAATATTGTAAGTGGGATACCTCGGTGTCCGAACAAGCGCTCCGGAAATCCAAGAACTATCGCGGTCATTCAGAGAATACTGCATCTTTAGCCCAGCCAATTCCAAGAATAAAATGTTCGACATCACTTCCCGCAAAGTACATCCTGTACATCCTTCCAGCGTCGATGGTACGCAAATGGGGGAGGAGGGTGCTCATTTCGATAAGGACCGTCCTGCGCTGTGTAGATTTGTCGCAAAGCGGGAAAAAGCGCGGAAATGAATTCCCCGACGCGGCGACAGACTGCGTGATCTATCTTGGAATACCCGACGCCCAGAAGGTGCAGGGTACCCTGCGATGCCGGTGGACTTGGTTGCTGCGCGGGTACAAGGCGGGCATTAAACGTGATATGGAGGTGTTTCAAGAGGGGGCAGTGCTGGGCGAATGAATGAAGATATTGGAGCGTGACGGCGGGTTGATTGTCAGGCTCGTAGAATTCTCTGAACTCCAGGCGCTCAGCGCGTGGCCATGCGCGCGCCATTTGATCACAGAGATTGTCGTTGAGGTCGAATCCAAACGGTGAATGGATCTCGACTTCAACGAGATTCTCAAAGCAAAGCAGGCGTTGGATGGCGTGAATGGGAATGATGTACATTTCCTGCTCGATTTCGTCTCCTTCGTCGGTCGCAGAATCCCACAGTTCAATGCAAAGACAATGGAGAGAAGAATGGCAACGGTGACATTTGGTCAACGCCGCAGAGAACTCGACCATATCTTGTGCGGTAGGTAACGTCTCAAGAGAGTAGCGGAGGACACGGAAGGCAGTGTCAGTGCACATGCTGGTGAGCCCTGTTGCCAGATTATGGTATGTATATAACATCCCACTCTGTCCCTCAACGGGCCGATGGCCCTGTATCTGCGCACCTTGCCGTTCACGAAGGGCCACTACCCACAATCATCCAATTTTAGTTGGGCAGAAAGATGGATTTTGTTCGAGGAGTTGTGTGCATGAGAGCAGTGATAATTGAGCTTCAATATGTTTAGAAATTTTTTGTTGAGTTATACGGACCTTGATCCCGGTGAAACTGTGCTCCATAAGTTGCAGACACCATTTCGTTCACACCGCACTTCTGGCCACCATACTTGTTGCAGAAAGGATCCGATACTCTGGTAGCTATACTTCAGACATACGGTTTGAGCGTGTTGAGACGTGTATTTGAATCACTTGAACTGCTTTGGGAACAATCGGGTGCATAGTATAAGTGTAAACCCACGATTTAGGTGGGTGGCCGACTAGGCCAATTATTGCCGTTTCGGGAGGCTCCCGACAAAAGAATTCAGTGAGAACGAAATCACCCAGTAACTTTTGGGAAAATATCTGGGGTCATTTTTTGGATGTATACCTTCATTCAAGAGACCAAATTCCCAGACCCAACTGCCTATCTGAGTGAACAAGAGGCTATAAGAAGGCGCAGCACTCTGAGGGATTGGGGATATTTCTTCTGAATTGAACGCAAGCATGAAATTTCAAGCAGGTGCAGCACTCCGAGGGATTGAGGATATTTCTTTTGGATTGAAATAAAATTTTCAAGCAGGCGCAGCACTCTGAGGGATTGAGGACATTTATTTTGGACTGAATGAAAGCATGGAATGTTCAAGCAGGCGCAGAACGCCGAGGGATTGGGGATATTTCTTTTGGATTTAAATGAAATGTTCAAGCTTGCGCAGGCCTCCGAGGGAATGGGTTTTTTGTTGTTTGGATTCGAACAACTCGTCAGTTGGAATCAAATCATCCATGTTGAAATAAAAATAGAAAAGCCGAAGGCCTGACGAACACTGCCATGTGCCAGAAATGGCCCTGATACGAATAGATTGCCTTCAAGCCCAAGCTTGAATATTTACTATACACTACTGGTGAAAAATTAAATATTCTAGGCCGAAGGCCTGACGAGTACCGCCATGCGCCAGCAATGGCCCTAAGCCCAAGTATCTATTGGGGCCGACGCAGGCGGGCGAAACAAAAAGAAGGAGGAAGATTCCGTCCGTGGAACATTCGAGGGCATTTCGAGGCAAGGGGTTGCCGAACTGTGATTGCCGGACCGGGGGGCTGGTTGGTTGGTTCGGCCGTCAGGCCGAAAAAAGAATTCTGGGAACCTTTGATTTTGAGGGTCTGGTGGCCTGAGGGAAGGCTAAACATACCTCAAAGATCAATTTTGGTTCATTTCGAAGGCTAAGAACCTCAACTACGGCCGTCGCGGCGGGTTTCAAGGTGCGATTCTTGGTAATCTTTGAGTTATTCAAACAATTTTTAGCCCGGAACCGATTTTTTCAGTATTTTTTGAGAAGGAAAAGGGGGCTCTTCACGTGATAAATTGCCTCATTTAGACATCACGTGGTTGGTTGGTTCAGCGCGAAGGTCCAAAATCCAAAAACTGGCCCCGGTTCCACTAAGCGCAGCATACCCCGCATTCTATCGCCCTGTAAGATCTTCGCGACATAGATGTGGTGCGTTCGGCATTGATCCTTCCTCTCTGATACGGGCAATACCACCCCTGCAAAATGCAGGTCACCGTGACGTGGGCCACTCGCCGTGCAGCTAGGGATCCCCACCGTAACCGTACAGAACCGGATACGGTTACGGTTATACGGGTGCCCGTAACCGTACCGTATGGTCCTCTGGCTGGCCTCATACGGTTACGGTTTGCCACCGTACGTATACCGTATGGGCCCGTATTTATACGGTCCGTATACGGCGTATTACGACCGTAAATTGGAGAGCCCTCCACCAAGGTATTGACAACGATGGGGGAATGGATGAACCTCTAATAAATTAGTAATAAATTTGAGACACCCGGTATACAGTTCCGAACGGACTCTGGGGTGGCGGTATAACTCTGATCGGTTGGCGCGTCCTATTATTTTGAACAGGAACTATCCAAATTGTGATGTGGCTGAACTATTACTCTTGTTTGAAGTTCAAAAACATCTCCAGGCACTGTAAAAGACACAAAAACATGTTTTTGGGGTTGCAGCATCCTGTTAATTTTCAATTTATTTATTGCGCACATATACGACCGTATACGGTCGTATTGACCGTAAAATCCACCGTACCGTACCGTAAGAGCCTCCGGGGCTATCTTTACGGTTACGGTTACGGCCGGTTGGCACCCGTAAATCGGCGTAATGTATACGGTCATAACCGTATACGGTACGGTGGGGATCCCTACGTGCAGCCCTATGGTGTCCCTGTGCGCCTTGTACTTGTTGGCAGCTTGCCTGAGTGGTTATGCTGCATCGGTCGTGGGAACTATGTTTTGCTGAGGTTGTGTGTTCGAACCTGCGGCTGGTTCGACTTTTTCCGCAAACATTCTATAATGTCTTTTTGCTGTCTTTTTGGATTCGTATCCGATGGTAATATCAGAGTGGATCCTTTCACTGGTATTTAGTCTTATAACCTATTCACTCATTGTATGGATTGCTCTCAGCCTTTCTCTGGAGTCAACTTCTTCAACTTTGACACTTCAGTTCAAGTTGCAACTGCTGAGTGTAGTGCGGCCTCTGGTCGTGACTTGTTGCAAATATAAATTAGACATTGCAGATGAAAAAAGAAGAACAGGTTTTTTCATTCATAATTCCATTTGAGTGCGCGCGGGCCCCTTGGGGCCCATGTGGCACTATACGTGATACAGGTATGTAAACTAGCGGGCCGTTCGGGTAGGTAGTGGGAGGGGAGTGCGAGGTAAGGAGGGAGCTCGAGTGAGGTGCTATTGGGTATGTAGGGAGTTTTTACTAGGCGGGGTGTCTTGTCTATAGGTCTAATAATCTAAGCGAGTGAGAAAAGAAAGGGAAATGAGTAAGAGGACGGGTCTAGAGAGCGTAGCGGGGGAAGCGCTTCGTGTCGCGCACGAAGCGGAGCACAGGCTTGGCGTCGGATTTGGCGGCCAGGAGGCGACGTAGGGAGAGGCGCACGGTCCCCAGGTTGAGCATGAGGTCGAGGCGCTGTCTGCGGTAGCGGGGGCACAGCAGGAGGTAGTGGGGGACGGTCTCAGGGATGAGGCAGAGGTCGCAGTCGGGGAGGGGGCTAGGTGGAAGCGGTACAGATAGGCATTGAGCGCGAGGTGGGTGGTGCGCAGCTGCGTGAGTACGCTGCACTGCGGGCGGCTGAGCCCGTCGTACATCCGCGCGACTGCGTTGCTGGGCTTCGCGTCGTCGAACTGGGAGATGCGGCAGTACCGCGTGGACTCCGCCCACTCCTCTGCCCACCTGGCCTTGAATTCCTTCGCCCCGGCGTCCAATACTGCCGCTCTGCTCGTCGGGAGGGGGATTCGAAGGTGATGATGCGTGACGCGAGGGCGGAGGAGGCACCCTGGGCTGCCTCCTTCGCGCGCGCGTCTGCGGCTTCGTTACCGTCGATCCCAACGTGCGCTGGCACCCAGTGGATGCGTATCCTGAGGGTGGGGCGGGTGCGGAGGAGGCGGCGGTGGAGTGTGTGGAAGAGAGCGAGGAGGTGTTGGCCAGGCTGAGGGCGGGGAGAGGCGAGGGCGGTGATTGCTGGCTGGCAGTCGGTGAAGACGTCGACGTCGGTGAGCCGCGGGGTACCCTTGATGATGTCCAGCGCGATGATGGCGCCGACGACCTCTGCTTCAAACACCGTGTGCTCGGCCTGCACGCCCAGGTGCATGGTTCGGTGCTGGACTTCAGCCCCGCCCTTCCACGCGACTGCTGCCCCGCTGACTCCGCCCTCGAACCCGGACCCGTCTGTGTACACGCACAGCCCTCCCCTTCTCGTCGCCTCTTCCATCTCCATCCTTGCCGCGTCCTTGTCTGGAGCGATGCTCGTCGTGAGCGAGCCTGGGGGCGTCGGGGTGATCGAGAGGTGGGGGTCGATGGTCTCGAAGCGCCCTCGAAGGAGCGGGAAGGCGGCGAGGAGGAGGTGAATGGAGGAGCGGTGGAAGTGAGGGACGCGCTGGCACCGCTTCACTACACGGTGGAGCGGGTGTGAGGGGGGAGTGAGACTAGGCGCGCCGCAGCGTTGAAGACGGAGCGGTTAAGGCGGATGTGGATGGGGAGGAGGTTGGCGTGGAAGTCCAGCGTGTCTGTCGCAGTGGTGCGAAGCGCGCCGGTGATCACCTTGCACGCCAGTCTCTGGACCTTCCCCAGCGCCTTCGCGACCCATACTGTCCCCTTCCTCCTCGCATCCGTGTTGGACAACACGGGCTTGTACCACACGGGGAGCCCGTACTCCATCCGGGGCACGACTACCGTCTGGAAAAGCTGGCGGATGTACGAGTGGGGGAGGCCGAAGGTGGGGGAGGAGATGCGCGAGAGGGCTAGCATCGCTTTAGTTCCTCTGCTCTGCGCGAGCTCGACATGGCTCTTGAAGCTGAGCTTGTGGTCGAGCATCACGCCGAGGAGCTTCGCCATGGACGAGGCCGGGATGGTTATGCCGTTAAAGCTGACGGGGAGAGGGAGGTAGTGTTCCGCGTGGCGGCGCGGGGAGACGAAGTGGAGGAGCTGGAATTTTGGGAGGTCGAATTGGAGCCCTATCCGTTCCGCCCTCGGGCACGCCGTTTGCTCCATGTGCGCCTCGATCTTCTCGACGTTCTGGGCGATGGAATGTGATACTTCGACACGACTGATGTCGTCGATGTACCCCGCGTTCTGTTCGTCCAGGAGCTCGTCGGCGAAGATGAGGAAGAGGACGGTGCTGAGGGGGGAGCCTTGCGGGAGGCCGTTGGGGACCGGGTGAAGTGGGGAATGGTGGTCGTCGAAGGTGAGGGTGGTGTGGCGGTTGCTGAGGAAACTGCCCAGCAGGTTGACGATCGCCTCCGGGACGCGCTTGGCGCGCAGGAGGTGGAGGAGGTGCTGATGACTCACTGAGGGAAACACCTGAGAGACGTCCATGAGCAGCACGCTCGCCACTTTCCCTACTCGCCAGGCGTCCTTCACCTTCTGCGTGACCGACAGCAGCGCGTCGACCGCGCTCCGCCCTGGCCTCCCGCCGAATTGGTTGGGGGAGAGCAGGCCGTGGGTCTCTGCGTACCATGACAGCCAGTCCGCAAGCACCGACTCGATCGCCTTCCCCAAGCCCTCTTCTTCCGCGATCGGGCGATAGGCACCGGGGACGGGACCATTGCATTCTGCACTAGCCCAGCTCACACATTCTGTCCTCGAGTTGCTATCCTGTGTCTCTATACTACATCGATGCAGTTTGTTCATTGCTTTGCTCTAAGGCTCTAAGAATATTATGTGCCTTGCATACCGGGGTTTGGCTAATGTATAGAGCAATAATATTTCGTCCCGGAGAAGCTTGGCTATAGCCGCTGGTAGTCCTCAATTGCACCCAACTTGACTCACCCACCATATCGTTCGAAAGTGTCTTTTCTTTCCTCAAAGTCACGTCCAACCACCCGATCGAGCACAGCCACTGATAAAATCAACCATATTCACCTTCTTGTTCCATAAAAGGGAATTCAGGATGTGTTGCTCGTATACAATGCTCATATTCAAGCACCATTTGTGTTGATGTCTGAAACTCCTTCATTGTTCCCATGCCAAACCATGAACAGTCTTGTTTCCGCATCAGAAGATATGTGCACTCCACTTGACTCCCATACCCTTTTGTAAAACACTTTTCCTTCGCACTTTGAATGACCTCCAACTGCTTGCCAAGCTCAGCACAACCTCTGCTACATCGAACTCCGTGACCCCAAAAAGGCAATTTCTTGTCCCCTGAGCTATTTGCCGGAGGAACCTTCACAAGGTGTTGCCAGATTCTTTGATTGACTCAATTGGGCAACTGTACTCAAATTGACTCTGCAAATTCCATTTTCTTGAAATTTCATCGCACTTCAAACCGCTTGTCCACGTAGCACAGCCACTGATGAGATCAATTGTATTCACCTTCTTGTTCCAAAAAAGGCAATTATCTCTGTCGTGCTGGACCAGTGCCTTATTCAAGGAGCATTTTCATTAATTCATGAAACTACTTACTTGATCATGTTGTCCAAACTATAAACAGTTTTCCTTACACATCAGAATACCCCCTGTGCGATAAACTCTAAGTGCCACAGTTAATTTTGTGTTGTAGTCATCATTACAGGATGAATGTGATGTTCCTGTTGATTTATGAAGCTTTCAACCAGGGTTTGGGGTCATTTCTGGCCCAAATCACTCCAAATAAAATGTAGGCATGAACATTTGTGAATTTCATGGTGATCTGCACCGTTTAACCCTAACCATACCTGGTTTGTTGTCGCGCAATAAATTATTTTGTGGTTTTCTGAAAAAACGACTCTGTGGAATCCCTCACGCACATTGTTCACCAGTGTGGGACTCCAGCTCCAAAAAAAAGTCATCCTATCCCATGGGTATTACTGATGGGCTGCATACCCACTAAAACTCCCCGATAGGTCCAATCGTCCGGCAGTGAGTCATTCATAAGTGGGCCACTCCACGTGTTTAATTAAGACCAGTTGTTTTTTCAATGCGAGTGGTCCAAATTTAATTTTATCAGTCAAGAGGCGGTCACTATGGCGGTCACAAGTGGACTTTAGTAGTCCCACACATTTTCTCGTGTTTCCGGTACAAACATGCACATTTCCGTAGCATTTTTCAGTGGTTGGAAAGAAAGCAGACTTTCATATGCTTTCAAAGTTGTCCCGCAAAACCGCGAACTCTTCATTCCAGCCCAAACAGTGGCAAATGAACCCCGGCACAGCAGGCCGAGTTTCGCAGCAAATCAGTAAATTGCACGGTTTGGAACCATTTCAAGGCGGATTTTGTCGGCATCTATTTGGGGTGATAGCCAGCGAAATTTCGGTTCGAACTGTGTCCTCGGATTATTATTCACAGAAGCCGGAACGTGATGGCCACTGACTAGTGATGTTTGGCCTTGGCAATTATGGCGGTGGCGAATAGGGAAGTTAGAGATGGGACGATAATAGCCTCGAAGACACCAATGATGATCGAATAAGAGAATACGCACTGATTTGGGGAGGGGAAACCGTGCTGAGATGACCGTCGATAGAAGGAAGATGAAAACATGGCAAGCCCATGGGTGGATCTGGCAGACGAAACCGCGGTAGATGGTGGAGATGAGGATATAATGGTGAATTGACAACGAGGCAAGAGGTGTAGATGACAATGATAAAAACTGTTGTTGGATCACCAGCGCATATGAGGTGAAGATAAAACCCATAAGAGCCCATGATAATGACAAGAGGGTCTTTGGACCAGCGCATATGAGGCGCGGATGTAATAAGGGAGTCTTCGGACCCGCGCATATGTGGCGCGGATGTAATGATAAGGGGCTCTTTGGACCCGCGCATATGAGGCGCCGATGATAATGATAACATGGTCATTGGACCGGAACATATGACATCTGAGGCGCAGATAATAAAATAAACGGTCACTAGACCGGCGCATATGAGGGCGGATAATAACGATAAACGGTCACTAGACCAGCGCATATGAGGCGCGAGGATAGTGCACATATGAGGCGAGGATAATGAAGATAAAGCGGTCCTTGGAGTGGCCGTGGATAAAGATAAAACGGTCGTTGGGCCGACGCAAATGAGGCGGACCGATAAAGCACATGAGAGGCACGAGATGATAAAAGAGGGTGAAAGGGGTCGTATGAGGCAGGGAAAGACGGGTATATGAGGCCCAGTGAAGCCAATGAGATATCGGAGCATACAAATTCAAATGACGAGAGGAGTGATGCAAAGCACGATGCGGGATATTTTTTTTATGTATCGACTCCCAGGCCCTCTAGAGGATGGAATTAAAAGATACCGCAACCACCAGCGTATTCAACCACGCTGATGTGCCGGCCACGGTTCTTGGGCAGCAACCCTCCTTATCTGCTCAAGGTGACCAGATTTACCGAGGCCGTATTCGGCTAGCATCTTCTGAAAATGTATTTGAATGCCGCTTGTCTGAACGCTGGTAGCCATTCGTCGGTCTTCAATATGATCCCAAAGAGAGCCACCGGCTTTATGCTAATCGAGTTCCACTTTACATAAAGGTACAGCATGGCTACCGGGATCTGCCGCATGTCGGGCTTTTTTGGCCCAGTAATGAGGCCAAACGACCCCGCTCATTCTTTTTTGCCGCCACTGGACGAAGTTCAAGTACTACCGCTACACTCCGCACTCAAATTCATCAGAATCAGAATCAGAATCAACACGGGCGGGTTGTTTCTTGCCCGCCCCATTGCCGAGCATAGTCGTAAACGAAAAGTCGCATTCTTCGTTAGCCAACTCATCCTCAGCTGAAGAAGAGTCGACGCGCGCCAGCGTTTTTCCCCTGGAAGTGAACTCCGCTGCCTTGTTGTCATCATCCTCATCCTCATCCTCCTCGTAATCCTCAGAATCAAGGTGGGGCAGGTGGCCCTTCCTCCGCGCATATCCTTTCTTGGTGCCTCCATTTCCCTTCCTGGGCATGTTCATGGTCTCAGAGTCTTCAGCTGAAGAGTTGTTGGCAGGCGCCTCCCTTTTTTTCCTCCTCACTTCTCCTTGACTGATGTCTCCATTTACTCTTTTTCTTATCGTGGACTTCAAGTTGACGGCGGGCGCCGGTTTATTCGCCTCCCTCTCCCTTTCTGGAGACTTGATTTTCTTCTCCGTTTTCAAATTCATTGCGTGAGACCGGCGAATTTCTCTCCTAACCTTATTAACATTAAGTTAGTGGGCTGCTGTCATTATTTTTGCCTCATACCATCTCCAGGACTTTTGCTCTCGTTCCCCACACTGTCTCTACCAAAGTTTCCCTTCTGCGACTTGTTTGCCCCCCATATTTGTTTATCAAAGCCTGTAGATCCTGGGCTTTGACCTGTGCCGTGAATGAATCAATACAACATTACTGAAGCATGTGAACCATGGTTAACCTTCCATTTGTCGGATTTCAAACTTTCAGACAGCCGGTACATCAAAATCAGAGCTGAAAGACCTTCCTCTGAATTTTGTGTTTTTTGGACGAACAGTATGCACGCTTCAGATATTGTCTGAACCAACTCAGTTATCGAGTGAAACTGCCACAACATTCAACGTTCAGCGTTCTTCGCCGGGGGAAACATAAGTACGTACATCCATTGAAGTTTTTCTTGGGAATGGGCCAGCCAGTGAATTATCTAGAGTATTTGCCTGCGTATATATCCTAATCTCCTACCACGGAGCCCGCACAGTGCCCGCTTCTCAGGGCGAGAACGACGGCAATCGGCAGCGCTGGGCCGGTTTGAATGTGGTCTCGTTGGGCTAAAAATGAAGCACTTCACGGGTTTGAGGAGGAGGGCAACAGACAAAATCCGACTCGACTTCAGAACTGGGATTGAGAAAGTGGAAATCCACGCGTTTCAAATGGGAAACCTTTATCTGCCCTCTGGAAAGGGAAACAGTGGCTCCGAGGAAAATTTGAACTGCTTTTAGTAAGGAATTCTGTATTGTGAATGAAATGTGAATGAAATGCGAACTAGCTATTTTCCTGTTTGGATCTTTCCGAGCATTAGTCCTGCTCACAAGTGTTTTTCGCTCCGATACTCTGAGCCTGATAATCGTGAGATAAATAAATAAAATCAACATCTGCTTAGCTCTGCACCTCCACGCAATGGTCCTGGGTTGGCTTAAAACACCCCTGCCTTCACCTGGGACCGAGCCGAAATTTTTGTCCCTGTCACGGTGAATCTGGGGGTTTGACGAACTCAGGCTGTCGAATAGGGAACATGTCACGCGTCGCACCCCCGGACGAATTAAACGAAAAATTACAGTACAGTACTGTAACTCCTCCAGCAATGCTGATGGAATAATATATTTATACCAGGCCATTTATGGCCGATGTGACTAGTTTGCTACTTATCTACACTACGCGGGCTTTGCGCCAGGTCTCTGCCCATTTAAGGGAGGCCGCGGGACACTCATAGAAAACTGCTGGACATACACCGATGAGCCACCATCTCCTGGGGAGGTCCAGTGAATCCGATTGACTCAAAAATTCCAAATGATCTGGCCGGCAGGGCACGAGTACTTCTGGCAGAGTTAACGAAATCCCCTCGAAGCTCTGGGCTTGAAAGTTGGAAGCACCTCATAGAACTGGCTGAAACCAGTGGCGATCTGCCTTGCATCGCCCAATCATACCATGCATAGCTGGACTCAGGTTCACATTGCTCCTCTACCTATCTCCTTACGTATCCCCTTAGCACCATGTATTATCCGGCCATGTCGACAGAGCTTGGTCGCGGGGCATTTATGGCGCGCCGAAGGGCAACCCAAGGAGTTGAATCTGACGAGCAGAATCTCACTGGAACTTCGGGGACGCTTTCTTTTGTGATCGCCACTGGCAAGACGTTTCCGCTTTAGACTAGAAAAACCTCGTCTGTCTCTTCGTCGTCCACGGGATCCGGTTGTCCACAATCACTCCCATAATCCGTCAATTTGTCGTCTGGAGTTGGTCTGGAGGATACGCGTTACCAAACAGCGCAGTTTCCCTCTTTGTCCAGTTGCTCTCCGGAATCTTAGTCCAGTCCCGATTGCCGTCATCACCCACATACGTCGACCTGACCGGAACGCTGGCTACACGCTCTACACGCTGTGGCGTGGTTGGCAGCGCGTAGTGTAGTTTGGTTGTATTAGGTTCGGATCTCTGTCATCGGCAATCATATTGGGTCTTTTCGCTTTCTCCCATCCCGCAGCGAGCCCCGTTGGCTCATCTCCGGCCCCAGAGATCCCGAGTGGTCTCCAACGCTTTCCTTTCCGCAGCATATTGATTTACAACCTTAGCTTGTTACGAAGGCTTTGGAATGATTCTGAGTTTGCATAGGGAACATTCAGAGCTTGCAATACCCGACGCAATGGGGCGGTGGTTAGTTTACTTCTATTGAGAGCACTCAGAATGTGGACCTAGAGGTATGGAAATTTTGGGACACGTCAGCCAATTCTTGAGCGCGCTGAAATACGTTGAGTTTTGAGTCGTCTACGGGCAGAACAAGGTGCTGCGAATTTCCAAACGCATGACTTTGACATCGGCGCCAGCTGCACTATTGGCCTGAGGCCGACATGATGCGCATTCCCTTGCCTCTTGCCAGAAGCCGACAAGTCCTGGATCGGCGCGAGTCCCGGTGAAAACCAAACCAATTCTGCGCAGTCTTGGTCTTGAGCGCACTGACTTTGACCTCGGCGCCAGCTGCACTATTGGCCCGAGCCCGACGCGACGTGCATTCCCATGCCCTTTACCAGAAACTCGCAATTTCTGGACCGGCGCGGATCCCGGTGAAAGCCATGCCAATTCGACGCCGTTTTGATCTTGAGTACACTGAAATCTGTTGAGTTTTGAGTCCTCTACGGGCAGAACAAGGTGCTGCGAATTTTCAAACGCATGACTTTGACATCGGCGCCAGCTGCACCATTGGCCCGGGGCCGACGTAATGCAGTCTCATGCCCTTCGCCAGAACCCCACAAGTCCTGGATCGGCGCAGGTCCCGGTAAAAACCAGGCCAATTCATCGCCCTTTCTTTTTTTTCTTTTTCTTTTTTGGAGCGTTTAGATAATGAAACAAAGTCTGCAGAAGCATTCTAAGCTCATCCGCTTGTGTTGCTAGTGTTAGCCAGACATAGCCGAGGAATGTTGTCCAGGAGGAAATGCCATTACGCACATTTTAAATCAGTGTGGGGCTCCGACCGTTGCAGTTTATCCTATTCCAGTTGAATCAGTTCTGAGTCGTATACCCACTAAAACCCCCTTTTCGTGAATCCAGTCATCCGGCAAGGAATCTTCGCCCATCCATAGACCACTCCAAGTCTTCAACACCAACTGCTTCTTGAAAGATAGTAGTCCAAATCGAGTTTTATTGGTTAGTATCCGGTCCCGCGTTAAGGCGGTGTTTATAGTGTTCAGCCATCGGTTGTGAATGGTTCTTTCGTCTAGGGTGAATTCCGGATTCCTAATGACTCCATTTACTCGCAGATTCCATATGAGGTGCCAGGAGGATGATACAATTATTGCAAACAACCTTCCTTTCTCCTTAATAGTAGGGCCTTTTTTCGACTTGAATTTTACGAGGTTGCAGCCCAAAATTAATCCCCAACTGAGGGTTGGCCACACTGTATACTTTTAATTCATCGCCCTTTCCTTTACCGCTGTCCTACACGGACCAGCGTGTTTCATCGTCCATGCTTGCCGACCTCGAAAAAAAAAATTGCATACATATTTTTTGGAGGGATTTGAGGGCCCTGGACGAGCTTTGGGTGCAATTGGGGGCTTTAAGGCCACACTGAGGACCATTGGGAAGGTGATTAATATTAAGCCCTGTGACGGCAAGAACAAGCCAGAAACCCCAATCGGACAAGATTTGTCAAGTCTCTTATGCTGCCGGCATGTTCCGTGACTGGCGTTGGCAAGGCGTCGCACATCATATTTGTCGAGAACCTCGCAGATCTGCTCGCACACGTCTATCATGGCTTCCTCTGCCGTCGTGGACATGACACGCACAGTGCCTCTTCTCGACGCATCATGTCAGAACGGCTTAATACACAATGATTCCAACTTACCGAATCCCAGACTTTAACGGAAGAACAGATCGGCTTGAAATTTTTTTTGGCCGCCTTTGCATTCCACCGAATGAAGAGGTTGTTTTCTCGGCCCACCTGGAACAAGGTCAACACGATGCTGAAAGCCCCCTCCAGACACTGGTTCACCGCATGGGGATGGATACCTTGCTTCCGACACTACTGATCCATCTGGTCCATCTGCGGAGGTGCGTCTTAATATCTCAGTAATTTCAGAAATTCTACCTACTTCTAGATGTTGACACCTCTGCCGGTGTTCGTAGGTGGTGGAACCGCTGCCCCTGTGGTTCAGCAGGCTCAGCAGGTCGAGCCAACTGAGTTGGTATACGCTCCTCGGACGTACCTTCAAGATGATATTGATTCTGTGTTGGTCCTTCAGAGGTTGAAGTAGTCAAGGCCATGATGATAGATGATCTGATCAGTAGGTATGTATAACCACGTTGAATGCTTTAAGGAAATTTGCCTCAGAGTTTGGTATAAGATGAAGTCTGCGTATTTGGCACAAGTGAGTGTGGTCATGCCATCCCTGACTTTAAGCATGACAACCTAGCTTTGGGAGATAAAGGTGGATTCAAATGTGTGAACAAGGGCTGTAAGGCGGTCTGGGTATGTCATAATTTCTTCCCATCCTTGCCGTGTTATTTGTTGAATTGTGTCACTGGTATCATCGGTGTTATATTAAGCAACGTACCATCCCAAAAACTTGGGTTTGTCTGGTGTGTGGTGGAAATAAATGTCAGAAGCTGTAATATTATGCAATTATATATGTATGGTGTTGGTAGAGCTCATTCGTTTGGCCTCAGTTGAGATATTGGAGGCAATATAAATAACAAGTGAGGCCCTGCTTACTTTCTCGACCCAAATTCATCTGCGCATACATATATGAACTCCATAGAACCTACCTAAATGCCTTTGGGGATCTCTCTCCCAGTGTAGGGAGCGCTGCGAGATTCTCCAAGAAGCGGTTCGTCCCAAAAAAGGCAATTTGAGGGTCTGGGGCGGCGCCAGAAAAAAAAAAATGTGGGTGATATCGGTTTTTCTTATTTTTGTTCCCCATTGGCCACATGCATATCGGGAAATTCTCCCCCTAACCGACAAATTTCGCAAATTTTGTAACTCCACGACAAGTTCTACTGCTGCACAATATCTTGCTCTAACTCAAGCCCGCCGCCTCTTTCGAACCTTCTGGCCTGCATTTTCCAGGAAATTGTCGTCCCAGGGATCCTGGTTAGGCCCAACAAGTGCAACAGGATTTCCGGCAAAGGACGCGATTAAATCTGTATCAATAGCCACAGGGATCGTTGATGGCAAGGTAGGCATTACGATGCGAAGCGGGGCTAGAAGAAGTTGGCGCGGATCCGATTCCAGAATGTGGGGTGTATCTCCCTGCGGCGCCGATGGTTCTGCCGGCGCGGAAGTGTGGGGCGCAGAAGTGGTTGGGTTCGCGGTGGGTGGATGGGGCCGGTGTCGCAGACACAGTAGGGGCAGGACGATTTTTTGGTTTGGGGGCAAAGAAGGTGTTGATTGACTGCAAACCCTTGGCCTCGCGCTCCTGTTTCTTGTTCTTTTCACCCTCAATGTGCTCTGTCCAGTTGGCCGAAGCCAATGGTTCTATTGCATGGCTTGCAGTGTTGCAGCTTAAGGGGTTAATAAGGGTAAAACCTGTAGCTAAGGCTTAGGAATGTAATTAAGGGTCAATTAAGGGTACAGTTCCTAAGGCTTAATTACAAAAAAATTCCCAAAATGGAAGGCAAGGCCGAAGTGCCCCAATGCCGTCCACCAACTACATCTCAAACTTGTCACTGGAACCTGAGAGTGCCCTCTCGTCGGGGGCTTCATCGCTTTCTTCTGCGGCAAGAAGCTCCATCATCAGCGCCTCCCACGTGAATTGTTTTGGCTGTGGCTTTTCCACCGGTTTGTTGACGTCACCCCCCGAATAGAAGTGCGAGGGAGCGGGGGAAAAATTTGGTGGGCCACGAACATCCAGCTCTCATTTCAGCAACAGCAGCCCGACTCCCAGTGCAGCATCCGTATCGTTTGGCAGGTCCTGGACTTGGCGGAAGTATCAGATGCAGCCCAGACAGTGGGCCTTGGAATGGGAAGTATTCTGTTTGTCTCCTTTGATAAGTTAAAGAACTCCCACAAGAGGCCCTTGGGAGGCATGGCAGCGGGGTGGTGTGGGTGGAGATGCAGACGGTGGAGACGGAAAAAGATATTGTCATGTGGTTTTTTGTTAAGGGTTAACTAAGCCTTAGCAACGATTTGTGGTTTCCTTAAGGGTTAATATGAAGGGGCAATTAAGCCTTACCCTTAATTAGGCCTTAAACCTTAACTGCAACACTGTAGCTTGCACCAGAAACGACAGTTCATTCACACTGTGCCCGGAATTTCCGTTGCTCTCTGGACTGCTTTACAGGAATTCCTGAAAATAATGACAAACACAAAACTTTTTTTTGCTCTGTTCCCGAAAAGGAAATTCGCTCCTCTGTCTTTGTCTTCTACTACTCAGCCTCGAATCGAGCAAAATGAGCCCCCCACAGGCACGAACATGCCGCCTTTTCGTCTTTCTTTCGGCGTTTGTGACTCTTGTCGATTGATGTGCGTACCGTTGGGCCAGCGCTGTAGTCATACGTCGTGGACGCCGGGTCAAGTCTCAGCAGCAGTACTGGTGGTGTATTACAGCGGGGGAGACATCCAGTGCGTGGCACATTCTTACTTTCATATAGACTGGCTCACAAACTTGCAGCTTTCCTACCTTCATTCTATACGCAGCGCCGGAGGATCCATCGTCGTGCCGTCCACGCCATTCGCGCCCACCGTGCCGTGAGTACCGGCAAGACGGGTGCCGCGCCTGAGCGCCCGACTTTGCGGGTCGTCTATGCTCGCCGCGGACAACGGCACGGTTGCCGCTGCGACGCCGCCCTCGCTCGCCCGTACATTCTCCCCGTGGTACGGCAAAGCCACCGTGATGCGCTCGTCCGCCCGCAAAACCCGCCGCCGCGGTGTTCTCGCCAAGTGCGCAGTCCGTGGGCCGCTTGTGTTGGCGGCGCAGAGCAGCGAGGGACGCGCGACCAGCCTATTTCCCCCAAGCGTGAACGTGCACGCGAGCTCGGCGGCATTCCAGCCGCCCGTGTCGTTCTGCTCGTGGAGTATGATGTCGCCAGTCGTGTCCACTCTTGCGGGCAACAGTCCTTTGTGCTTAGTGCTGCTCGTGTAGTGGATGTATTATACCTGTCTATAGATATTTTTATGTCTAAATTGACCGAGGGTGTTGCATTACTACGCGCAAAGCTTCTCTGAACCCTGGGGCCCGATGCGAAAGCTGTTACGGCGACGAAAAAGACGAAAGAAATGGCAGAGAACCAAATTTCCTTTTCGGGAACAGCGCAAAAAAAAGTTTAGTGTTTGTCATTATTTCAGGAATCCCTGTAAACAGGCGGCCCGAACTCCCGGCCTTGCGTCACGTCATGTACTCCTCACCACGTCACCTCGCCCTCATCATGGCGACAACGGAAAACGAAAACAAGAAGCTTCACTTGGCGATTACTTGTATGTGGGCCCAGCCTTGTAGTATACTGGCTGAGTTCGTCGCAGATGTGACTAGCCTACATCTACCCTCAATTTCGAAGAAGACAATGCTCGGAACGAGCTCACGACGCTTGTATGCTATCCTGTCAGTCGAGGACTGCCCCAGCGTCTATGAAATGCCATCACTTGATCCGGAAGTTATGGCCCGCCCAATGACATTGTAAGCGACCTGAATGTCCCACCTGAAACCGCATCTGACTCCATCCTAGCGTAGTGGCCAGGCCTTCTTGTACTCTCCAAGTCAAGCTCTTTGCGAAGCGGAACAAGCACGACGATCTGCTTGTGGCTCACGCGGAAGCCCAGCTGTTAGAGCCTCACAGCGGCGATACAGAATTGGAAGGTGTGTCCGTGATCACAATTGCTGCCGCCGGCCCGCACGTATTGAGAGCCATTCTAGTTCGTCTCATGCCCTCCATGGACTCCGGCCTGACGGAAAGACCCATCCTGGTTTTCAAGATCACCTCCTTCGGCCGCTTCCCAGGCAACGCCGGTGTCGAATCCATGCGAGCATCGCTTGAAGTCAATCCCAAACTGATGAAAGCCTTTGGTTACATCGGCCTTCTTATCAAAGTTGGGACCGCGATATCGGAGGTGAGCGTACATTCAAAGTTTTTGCCCACCGCTTAGCCGACCGCAGCTCAATCCTGTCGCAAAAGCTGTTATGGGACTAGTTGAACTTGCAGCCTCGGTAGGCAGAGACCATGTCACTCGCATCGAAATTGACCTGAGGTGTAGAAATTTGAAGGGTTTGTTACCCGCAACGAGTCCGTTCTCCGATTAGTGGACGAAGTCGGCCAAGCCAGTGTGCTCGTTGCAGACTGGGACGATCCAGAGCAGGAAGAAAATCGCCCTAACCAACGTCGAGTGTGTCAGGCTCTCTTACCAGAGATCTATCAAAGTCTTCATCTTTTATGGACACTCTCACAAGATAATTTCGGTTTGTACCCTGCATGGAAGTGGTGCCTGCTATCTAATGTTATCTGCCAGCCAAGCGACTGTCGGATGAGTCAGCGAAGGCGGTTAGTGCCCGTCAAGAGCAACTTGCTGCGCTTGTCAAGCGGATGGAATCGAACCAACATCTAGATACACAGGCGGCAGTTTGTAAAATGTCCAGCAAAGTCACCGATCTGCGTGAGTACTGATGAGCTTATTTCGCATGCACATTGCTAAGGAACTGTAGATAAGCGCGACCTCATTCGCCAACTACGTTACGCGAAGGACGCCGGGCCCAGCGCCTTGAAGGCGTGCCTACCGGGCACGCGCGTCACACTTCTCTCTAGGATTCGGGACTGGGCTCTTCATCCCACCAGTGCGCGCGCGCTTCTGCTGCACGGTACAGCGGGTAAGGGAAAGTCCGCTATCGCGCATACCGTCGCCAGGGAGCTACAGTCCGATGGTCTCGCCGTGGTGCCATTCTTTGCGTTCAATCGCTCGATACCGGATCGTTCCTCATCGCAGCTTATCCCTACTTGGGTTAAGCAGCTCGCCGAGTTGAACTCGCAATACCTGCTCTACTTGCAAACCCTTCTTTCTCACCAGCTGGAGAGTTTGGACATGCTGGAGCAACGAGATGCTTTGTTGATTGGAGGCCTAGCTAGTGGCATCGACTGCGGGAAATCCCTGATTTTCATCATTGATGCTCTTGACGAGTGTCCCAAGGGCGAGGCTACTCGACTGTTTCGTATCCTGCGAGAACTACTCTTGGAAGCTAACCTCCCCCCCTTTGTCCGCTTCCTTTTCACCTACCGTTCCGATGAAGAAATCCTCCGGGAATTCGCGGGCCTTCCCACGCTCAGCATTCCTATCGACAACGAGGAAGGTACTGTCGAGGATATCCACAAGTTCGTCCATGCCCAACTTGATCGCAACCCCGATGTTGCGGATATGGTCGACGACGTCGCCGAGGCGGCCCAAACGTTGTTTGAATGTGCAGCGGTACTCTGCCGGGAACTGACAACCGCTCGGCGGCCAGCCTCGGCACTGGCTCGAAGAGACTTCGTCCAGAGACTGCGGGAAGGGCCCGTCATGTCACTCTACGGGTCTTACCATGCGATCCTGGTGATGTATTTTGGCGGGGGAGATGCTCAGCTGG
The DNA here is from genome assembly GCA_029378395.1 of Mycena leptocephala. NCBI lineage: Eukaryota > Fungi > Basidiomycota > Agaricomycetes > Agaricales > Mycenaceae > Mycena > Mycena leptocephala. The sequence goes on from JARJLF010000345.1 coordinate 76,280, forward strand.
TGAAACTATTTCGGCGCGTCATGGCATGGATCCTTCTCGCACGTTCACCTCAATCCCGTCGGGTGTTTCGTGCATTTGCCGCTGCCTTGCTTCCCGATGAAGATCGGCCGGACGTGGACAAGATCCTGCTTTGGCTTGGCTCCTTACTCAGCGGGACTACCTCGGAGGACGACCCCATTTCCCCTCTCCATACGTCCCTACGTGACTTTCTCCTGGACGCGACTGAAAGTGGCGTGTTCTCCCTGGATTTGGGCCTCAGCTCTCAATTGGAGCTTTCTCGGGCATGTCTGAAGATCATGAACACTGGTCTTCAGTTCAACATCTGTGGGCTACCCACATCGTTTGCCTTGAACTCCGACGTCGAGGATCTTCCCCAAAAAGTTGAGGAGTATATGTCTCCTGGACTCCGTTACGCCTGCCTAGCGACGGCGCACCACTTACGGAGCACTTTGCCACCATCTGCCACGACAAGTCACCAACCCGATGCCGCTGCTGGGCATATAGGCAGTCGACCTATCGCCAAGCCACTTGGAATGGCTGTCGCCGCCGGTGTACTGATTTACATGAACACCAGCCTCGCCCTTCTGTGGGTGGTGTTGGCTTTTTTGTGCGGCGAATACGGCACTCTCAGTGCATTGTTTACAGCTCCTAGTGCCGTCACTTCCCTGCATATAGTTGAGTGCTTGTACTCAACCTTGGCGCTACTGTACTGACTTCCTCTGTAAGCCTCCCGATGTTGTGGATGAAGTAACATGTTTCTTGCAGCATAATTTCCTGTTTTGGCTCGAGGCCCACAGCTGCATGCAGACACAGCGAGATGGACCAGGTACGATACTGCCTCTGTTCCTAGACTGGACCATGGTGAGTCCGAGTACTATTTGTAGTCATCGTGACGAAAGACTATTGTGTTTTACATAGGTTCTACCACACAAAGGCCTCCAGAAAACTGTGCTGGACTACATCAAATTTGAGAAGCGGTTTCATGAAGGCTACATGGCGTCCGCACCACAGATCTATATCTCCGGCCTCGTATTCGCCCCGCGGGACTCCATAGTCTCGTGCTGTTACCGTCCAAAATTTCGCAATCTCATACAGGCTTCGGGGGCTCTTAACATGGTGTGGCCTCCATCAGAGACCTTGGTAATACAGGGAATATCGCATATTTGCTCTGTTGCGTTCTCGCCGGATGGCGCGCGCATCGCCTCGGGATCCGAAGACAACACCATTCGGGTGTGGGACTCGGCGACGGGGCAGCAGGTCGGCGATGCTCTGGCGGGGCACACCGATACGGTTCGCTCTGTTGCGTTTTCGCCGGATGGCACGCGGATCGCCTCGGGATCTGGCGACAACACTATCCGGGTGTGGGACGCGGCGACGGGGCAGCAGGTCGGTGATGCTCTGGCGGGGCACACCGATACAGTCCGCTCTGTTGCGTTCTCGCCGGATGGCACGCGGATTGCCTCGGGATCTGACGACAACACTGTCCGGGTGTGGGACGCGGCGACGGGGCAGCAGTTCGGCAATACTCTGGCGGGGCACACTGATGCAGTACGCTCTGTGACGTTCTCGCCGGATGGCATGCACATCGCCTCGGGATCTGACGACAACACTATCCGGGTGTGGGATGCGGCGACAGCGCAGCAGTTCGGCAATGCTCTGGTAGGGCACACAGATTGGGTCAGCTCTGTTGCGTTCTCGCCGGATGGCACGCGGATCGCCTCGGGATCTTATGACAACACTATCCGGGTGTGGGACGCGGCGACGGGGCAGCAGGTCGGCGATGCTCTGGCGGGGCAAGCAGATTGGGTCTGCTCTGTTGCGTTCTCGCCGGATGGCACGCGCATAGCCTCGGGATCTGACAACACTATCCGGGTGTGGGACGCGGCGACGGGGCAACAGGTCGGCGATGCTCTGGCGGGGCACACCGATACGGTACGCTCTGTTGCATTCTCGCCGGATGGCACGCGGATCGCCTCGGGATCTGACGACAACACTATCCGGGTGTGGGACGCGGCGACAGGGCAGCTGGGCGGCAATGCTCTGGCGGGGCACACAGATTGGGTCTGCTCTGTTGCATTCTCGCCGGATGGCACGCGCATAGCCTCGGGATCTTACGACAACACTGTCCGGGTGTGGGACGCAGCGACGGGGCAGCAAATCGGCGATTCTCTGGCGGGGCACACCGACACGGTCCGCTCTGTTGCGTTCTCGCCGGATGGCTCCCGCATCGCCTCGGGATCTGGCGACAACACTATCCGGGTGTGGGACGCGGCAACGGGGCAGCAGGTCGGCGACGCTCTGGCGGGGCACACCAATACGGTCCGCTCTGTTGCGTTCTCGCCGGATGGCATGCACATCGCCTCGGGATCTGACGACAACACTATCCGGGTGTGGGACGCGGCGACGGGGCAGCAGGTCGGTGATGCTCTGGCGGGGCACACTGATATGGTCCGCTCTGTCGTGTTCTCGCCGGATGGCACACGGATCGCCTCGGGATCTGACGACAACACTATCCGGGTGTGGGACGTGGCAACAGGGCAGCAGTTTGGCAGTGCTCTGGCGGGGCACACAGATTGGGTCAGCTCTGTTGCGTTCTCGCCGTATGGCACGCGGATCGCCTCGGGATCTTATGACAACACTATCCGGGTGTGGGACGCGGCGACGGGGCAACAAGTCGGCGATGCTCTGGCGGGCCACACCGATACGGTCTGCTCTATTGCATTCTCGCCGGATGGCATGCACATTGCCTCGGGATCTGACGACAACACTATCCGGGTGTGGGACGCGGCGACGGGGCAGCAGGTCGGCGATGCTCTGGCGGGGCACACCGATACGGTCTGCTCCGTTGTGTTCTCGCCGGATGGCACGCGCATCGCCTCGGGATCTGGCGACAACAGTATCCGGGTGTGGGACGCGGCGACGGGACAGCAGCACGTCGGCGATGCTCTGGCGGGGCACACCGATACGGTACGCTCTGTCGCGTTTGGCAAGCGCATCGCCTCGGGATCTGGTGACACCACTATCCGGGTGGCTGAATGGACCAACAGCATCGTTCAGTCACAGTGTGGGTGGTTCCACCTAGGCAACGACGAGCCATCATACATTCTCTGGATTCCTCATGTGTTTCGCCAGTGCGGTTTTGTTTGGTCCCCCACTACCATGCTCATGTCTGTACAACCCAAAATCTCCCTCCAATTCTGTGATGCTGTCTGGGGTCCTGACTGGGCGACGATGAAGATGTGATTTTATATCTTTACTACTGTATCGTTCAATCTAACTGGCTTGCATTGAGGGCATGCGTTGCGTAGCAAGAACGCAACCGCGTCGTCGGCGCGGCCGACGACGGGCTCATGTATATTCGACCGCGAACGAAGTACAAGGGAGTAAGCTACTAAGTATAAATGCACTAGGGATGGGATGGTGGGTGCGAAGGATTTAAATACTGGCGAGCATTAGTCATCAGAATAATGAGAGAGAGATGAGCAGGAAAATGAGAGAACACACCTGGCGAGCAGTAAATGGCAGGAGTAAGAGAGAGCTGAAGCTCCCATATTTCGGCCCTTTATGCTCGCCGGGTAGACGCGGTACCCAGACTAATGATCGGCGGATCGGTCCACTCGCGCGGGGCGGTACGCTACTGCGCCGTGGACCGCGCAGCAGGAATACGGCAGCCTATTCATTGAATGCCCGAGGTGTGAGACCCCGGCATGGAAAGGGTGCGAGGTTCTTGCTAGATCCAATCAGGCGCGCCCGTTAGACTTGAGTAAATAAACATTTAAACCCGACTAACTGGCTTGCATTGAGGGCATGCGTTGGGTAGCAAGAACGCAACCGCGTCGTCGGCGCGGCCGACGACGGGCTCATGTATATTCGACCGCGGACCGCTAATGGGCTATTACGGGGTTTTTTATTTTTATTTTTATTAATGGAGGAATGGTGGATGAAACGAGGTCGAATAGAGAGAGATGGTATCAGGGGATTAAGCCGCAGGTTGGCCGAGCCCCTGATCTCTGCCCCGGCGCTTCCAGCATCCCTGGCGCTGTCAGCCGGCCTTCCCACAGCCCATGTGAGTGTGGGGTTGTGTGGGAGCCAATTTTAGTTTGCCGACGGGCTGTGTGTAACTGATGTCGCGTGGCATGGCCAAATCAGGCCATAAATCCGAGATGCCTCGCTGGTGGACTGGGAAGAAAAAGAGCATGAGGGAATACCTAGAATTATGGGGTTTCAAATATTAGTAGATGATATTCATGAACCCTTACAGAGGTGGATTGGATTATGCCAAGTTACAAACAGTGAGGGACGCTGTCGGCGTTATGTCCCAATTTGGAGAGCCCTTCGGCCTCTATGCGCCGGATCAGTACATAGATTTCTCGTTCGCAACGGTTAGTGAGCAGAGGCTTAAAATTGAAGTCGACCACAACCTTTGACCAACCTCGGCCGGCTAGGCCGAGCCAAGGGGTTGGCCGAGGTTGGTCGAGGGCCTCGACCAACCCCTTGGCCGAGACGGCCTTAAAATGTAGTGTTTGGCCACTAATTTTTGGTAGCGGCAGCTAGGTGACCGGCACCATACCGCCATTAGCCTGCAGCCATTGGAGCCATCAGATGGCTGTTTTACGTTGCGCAAACTGATGGCTAATGACTGATGAATGGCTGGGGCTGAGTGCTCACTGCACAACAATCCGAATTCTTGCCAAATTTGGCAATATTGGATGAAATGCGAGATGTTCCCCTCAACACCTGGCCATTCTAATGTATGTGACTTCTCAGACTTGGAAGAAGCTCAATAAGCCAAAAAAATCAAGGTAGAGGTCGAAGCCATTCAAGCCATTAGCCATCAGTTTGCACAACGCAAAACAGCCATCTGATGGCTCCAATGGCTGCAGCGCAAACATTCTATTATTCCCCTCCCGAGTTTCTCTACCATAGATGGATGAGCCGGTTGTCAGGGGTGGCTGCCGTTCAGTGCGCATGCGTTATGGCCGTGTGGGCCGTCGCTTGTTGGATCGGCGCAATAGTTCTCATCCCTACCTCACGGAGCTGCGTAATCACCGTCACCACGTCGGCGACGACCCCGACGAAGAGACTACGCGTCGTCTGTTGGGGCAGTGGCGGTTTGACGCCGACTACGCGTTGTTTGGGCCTGCTGAAGAGGTAAACCGCCAGCCGGTCAACGAGTATGATAGCAGGTCGGTATTCGTCGTGGTCGTTCTTTGCTATGCTAACGCAAGATGCCCAAGTAGCCATGCTCATTCTCCGTTTGAAGGTATATACCAATTTTCAAGGCGACAAGTACCAGTTTCCAAGCCGGCACAAAGCCACAACTCGTCCTACCACATCGTTGACTATGTATGAGATCTATGTTACAGTGGCGGCAAAAATTAATGAGCGGGGTCGTTCGGGCTCCCGGCTCATTACTTGGCTACACCACTCCAAATAATCTATACTATACCATAGCCATTCTCTCACAATAAAACAATTCAGTGTTTTCTGAAAATCGAGTTTGTGGAACCTTCTTGTATGCAAAAATGATATATATAGTCTAAAAGTACTCAGACGGCGGGCCGTTGGAATTCAATGGATGTGGCATTGACACAAGGGGCGTATATCCGTCGAAATCAAACCCGTCAAATTCCGATGAATTCCGGGCTAGCCGTGTAGGAGAGGGGGCTGTTGGCGAGACGTGGAGGGCCTGGCCTCGAACCCAGCGAAGGGTCCGCGCGCAGGAAGTGGTTGGTGAGACGTGGAGTGCCCGGCCTCGAATCCAGCGGAGGGACACACGCGCAGGTGGGGGCCGGTGAGATGTGGATGGACCGGCATCGATTTGAGCGGATGGGACAATGTGGATGGTGCGGCCTCGAATCGAGCGGATGGTGCACGCACAGGTGGGGGTTGGTGAGATTTGGAGGGGCCGACAGATAGAAGAGGAACACCTCCACGTAGTTCCCCGCGGTGTCGGACCGTTGCGCGAGATCATCCAGACAGATGACTCCCAGACAGCGTAATAGTGTATCCTGTTCCAGGATTCGGTGCAATCACAGATTGCAGCACATCGTGGGCATCTGTAGCGCGTGTGCGAGATTTATGGGATGGCCTGGACGAAGTCGATTTGGTAGCGCGTTGGGCATGCACCACCTGTATAGACCTGCATCCTCCGCATAGTCGACACATTCCAATATTGCTTGTTGAGATGTTGATTTTTTCATGGAAAATCGATCTGTGAAGAATTATTTCCTCGGTGATATCTTCTCCAGCGAAATTATCGGTGTCCTCGCGGCGTCGTTTGCGCCTGATTTCTTTGACAGGTCGTCTGGCAAGGTACCATGGTTCGGCAAAATGATCGTCACGGCTATCTCGGCATTCATGGAGTATTTGCATGTTGTCCATTTTGCATCGGATGGAGGCAGAACAATTGAGTGCAAATGATTGAAAAGCGTCTTCCCATGATTGACCTTCCTTTCTCAGGTCTTTTGCATGCCGCCAAGGTTTGAAAAATATCAACATCGACTGGCAATAGCGTGGATATACGTCTGACTTGTCTCGTCGCGGAATTCCTGGACCAATCGGCACGGGAATCAGTGTATCGTCTTGCGAACGAACTTGGAGGAGGTGGGTTTTTTCTTGATCATGCCCTTCGAGTAAGGCTACCCGGGGTCGTCTGTGAGTTTCTAAATCATAATCTCTTCACGGTCACACTCATTTTTGGTGTCATGGTCGGTAGCATCATCGTCAAACAAATTCATAGCTTCCATATCCTCTTTGTCATGATTCTCAGCGGTTGACCTGTGTTTTCGACGATCAGATGACTTGCTGACTCTATCGACACGGATTATAAAGTCCCAAACACAAACATGATTCAGTTCATCGTCGCGTTTCTGAGAGTCTGCTAATTGATTCCCCATAGGCACGAGCTTTCCCGATCCATCAAAGGATACACGAATTTCTTCGTCAGCATTGCCCATGTCGGCCGTTTCTTCTGTATCCTGTCCATCAAGGAGGTCAGAAACACCGGATCAGATTCGTCTTCATCTCCGGACCCATTTTCACAGTCATCATCTGGGCCGGTGGCTTGAACCATTTCATTCTCGGTATTCTCCAGCGGATTGGCTGCCACTTTCGAGGGATAACATTCCTGACTCGGGTCCTCCTTATTGATGAAGTTCTCAAAGGATGTCTAGTAAAAATTCCGATATGAATAGCTTGCAAAGTGGTCCTCGAAGTGGAGAAGGTACGATGCAACCTGTTGCGCTGAAAGCTCCTGTTGTGAAATCATGGCATATGCATTTTTTGTAGCACGCATCATTATGTCAACTTCAAGTGGCCAAGGATCTCTTTCGTTGCCGGTGTTGATTTGAACGAAATTCACTGCATTCCAAGGCCCCGTAGGCACGGTCGGTTTACGTGAGTCTACGTCGGTCTACGTCGGTCTACGTCGGTCTACGTCGGTCTACCCCAGTAGGCCGAGTCTGCCGATGTGATGTAGGCCAAATTGGGCCTACTTGGGTCTACCCTCTGCCTACTGTCGGTCTACGCAGGCCCCCCTGTCCCGGTAATCGGGTGTTGTGTTGCTGTTGCCACATTCCCACTTGGCTAATATTGCTCTTACCGGTTGCCATGTTCCCACGAAGTCAATATTTTATTAATTGATCAACAACCGGACATACCGTGTCAATTTCTGTAAGTTAGCCGAGGTTAGCCGTGAGTGAGCCGAGGATTGACACCATGGGCTGTGTCATTAAAAATAATCACATTCCCACATTCAGTGGTTACACAATGAAGCAAGAGCATGTTTTAACACGGCTTGGACCAGAAACAGAGCTCGGGATGTAGTAAAATTGTTGATTTATCTGTGAGGTGAGTCTACCTCTGCCTACAAGAGTAGGCAGAGCCTGTGCCTACAACCCCACGGAATGCAGTGAATTGTACAGAAAATAGTAATAGAGCTTCATTAGATTCCACCTATCAATACACAAGGTGTGCACGCCCCCCGCTACTCCCTCCACCACTTTTGCGTTCATCTCTTGTTTTTCTTTGAGGTCCCATTCTTGTTTTATTTTGCCGTCGCTGTCGCTGTTTCAATTCCCTTGCCTTTCTACGGTCCTCGTGGTTCTTTCGAGGACTGTCTGCGGGCATAGTGGAGAGCGGAGTGCTCTGGCAAGTGCAGCATGGACATTGTTCCTCATCATCAAAATAATCTTTAAGTTCAGAATAATTGAGAGTGATTTCCTCTCCTGGGTTGATAGCGCTCAGGGTTCGAACTACGAGACCCAATTCACATCCAGTGATTTTTAGGTACTGGATGCCGGGTTTAGAAAAGCTGTTGCTTCATGTCTCAATATCACTCACCTCAGCGTTCGGGCTGCAGTCGTGGTTAAGCATTCGGAGTGGGCCAAATAGAATTCGGGCTGTGTTGTCATCGGCCCTATATTCGGAAAGGCGTGTGTTCGTGGCATGTCCGTCGACGGAAAGTAGACCTGTGAGTTCATATATGTACTCCCCAGCGAGCAGAGGCACAGATGCCACGATGCCAAATCCACGAGTACGGTTAGATCCCAGGGAAAGGACCTTCAATCTGACAACAGACCATGGAGCCTGCAGAACACAATATGCATCAAAACACCTAAAGAGAGTTACCAAATTGTGCTGTTGATTGTCAGGATCGTACCATCGAAGAGCCTTCCTTGCGCCATGTATGCCGTCGAGGTTGAGTGCCGGCGCCGACTTCCAAATCTCGGCAAAAAGTGCAGCAGTTGTTTGAAGAAGGCCCTCTGGAGTCTGGTTTCGGTCCAGCATCACCGACTTTTGTTTCTCATATAGTGAGCGGATATGTAAACGAATCTCTGGGGGAACATCCGAATGGGCAGAGAGAGTGGCAATTTTGTGACGGCGAGACTGAGGCTTTCGAACCATCTGGGAATAAATCGCCAGAACGGCAATATCATCGCATTCACAGGCAGTCTGAGCCGTGATGACGGGTTTTTCTAGACGCTCGGCCCAGAGAGCACGTATTGGACTGCCTCCACCCCAATACAATGCAGGCAAGTGGGTGTCGGATGACCGTGAGTGGGGCGCCGAGGCCATTGCGCCAAACGTTGCATTGGAAGGCACATTTATACCCGGCGAACCTGGGAGCCGGGAGTTGCGCGTACGTCGCCCGCACCCCGAACTCCATAATGGCTTAACTGGAATGTGTTATATTCAGCACCAGTCTGCATGCGATGAGCAACAAATGTGGTGAGCACGTTGCTGCAGGCTGACTGGTACTATCCTAGTTGCGCTGACGTCGCAGCTTTGGAATGGGGCCCGCACCCAGAACTCCATAATGGCTTGATTGAAATGTGTTAGACTCGTCATCAGTCTAGTCTGCATGCGATGAGTAACAAAAGTGAGCCTTGAAGATGCCAAAAGTGATAGCTCAAATAGCACACCTTTGCAACGATTCGATCAAAATCAACTGAAATCCAACTTTTCATTTTTTCTGGGATCAGATGCTCCCCGAATCCTTTGTGAATTGGTATCATATTCTAGGCCGCTGACATTACAACATTGTTCTATCTCGAGACAATAGAACTCTGTGCTATTCCATCAATTCTTGAATTGGAGAACCCAATATATGCCTCCCACGCACTTTTTGAAAATTTTGAGGAGACAGAGTTCACAAAAGTGGATTCAAATCCCGTGGAATTTTTCGAGCTGCGTTAAAATGAGTCCAGAATAACAGAAAAGGAGAAACATAAAACGAGAAGTACCAGCTGCCTACGGCAACGTGCTTGCCGCATTGTTGCTCCTCGTAGGTAGGCTGGTAATGAGCCTAGAAATGTGTGATGACAGGGCACTGGGCCGCCTGGTTGGGACAGATTCGTGTTGTGCCTTTTTATATTTATTGTCGATTTATCGGATTTCTTTGATTCCCGAAAATTCGGTCGAATTGATCGAAATATTACAGCATCTCTTGACGAACAACATGGCGCTCCGCTGATGCGTGATTGTCGGCCGCCGACGGCTGAGCGCGCTGAGCTGCGGCTAATTGTTAAAAGCCGGTTTAGCGGAAGTCCGGGGCCGGGTGGCAGTGCAGCAACCATATATATAGGATGCCATTGCAGGTCAGTAGGTGCCCACAACAATTACCCTTGGGGACCCAGAACCACACCTTATTTCCAGGACACATTTTAGTGGACCTCCCTTCTCATCCTGGAGCACAGTTATTGCCCTCAGCGTCCCAGAACCACTTCACTTTGCTGGCCACCACCGGCTTTCTTACAGCATCTCTTGACGAACAACATGGTTTTGTGGGTACCGGTTTGAACTTGATGTGGGAAAGCCGGGTACTACAAGCACGGCGGGCACAGTTTGTTTCGATCGCGATGTGCACCCCCAAGCTTCAGGTAGGAACTTCAAAATCGATTTGCCGAAAATGCCACGGAAAAATTGAATCTTCTACAAATCTGACAATTCCATTGCATAGATGAGACTCGTCTACACTACCCTGAAAAATTCTGAAATAACTCCCACGTGAAGCCATATCTCGATGCAAAGAGGGCAATGAATCATGCAGAAGCACAGTTGTCACCCTCACAATATCCGACAAAAAAGCCCCATTTATTGTACTTTCCTTTCCATAAACATCTGGGTTCAAGTAATTTTTTTGACCAAGGGTCTGATTTTAATGTCCGTTACAGTAATGTATCCATAGAGATGTCGGATGCCGCACCTCGCAAAGCAGGGAGTGTGGCGACGGTGTGTGAAGAGTGTCTGGTGGAGGACTCGCTCCGCTGATGCGTGATTGTCGGCCGCCGACGGCTGAGCGCGCTGAGCTGCGGCTAATTGTTAAAAGCCGGTTTAGCGGAAGTCCGGGGCCGGGTGGCAGTGCAGCAACCATATATATAGGATGCCATTGCAGGTCAGTAGGTGCCCACAACAATTACCCTTGGGGACCCAGAACCACACCTTATTTCCAGGACACATTTTAGTGGACCTCCCTTCTCATCCTGGAGCACAGTTATTGCCCTCAGCGTCCCAGAACCACTTCACCTTGCTGGCCACCACCGGCTTTCTCGGCTCTGCGCCGCCCCATGTCTCGCAGCTTTAATCCCAGGACGCGGCTCTTGATGTGACGTCAATCCGCAGTTATGGTTGGCGCGGTTCGTAGGGCATGTCAAGATTCTGAGATATTGTCACGGGCTGCATTATTTTGGTGGGTTCAGTCGCCTTCCCTTCTCATCTGGAGCTCACTTATTGCCCTCGGTGTCCCAGAACCAAGTCACCTTCCTGGTCACTGCTTGCTTTCTTGGATCTGCGCATGCCCCATGTCTCGCAGCCTTAATTCCAGGACACGGCTCTTGATGTGACGTCAATCCACAGTTATGGTTGGCACAGTTCGTCGGGCATATCAGGATTCTGAAATGCTGTCACAGGCTGCATTATTTAGTGGGTGCATTCACCTATCCTTCTCATCTTGAAGCTCAATTATTACCCTCGGTGTCCCAGAACCAAGTCACCTTCCTGGCCAACACCTGCTTTCTCGGGTCTGCGCAAGCTCCATGTCTCGCAGCCTTAATTCCAGGACGCGGCTCTTGATGTGACGTCAATCCGCAGTTATGGTTGGTACGGTTCGTCGGGCATGTCAAGATTCTGAGATGTTGTCGCAGGCTGCATTATTTTAGTGGGTTCATTCACCTACCCTTCTCATCTTGGAGCTCAATTATTACCCTCGGTGTTCCAGAACCAAGTCACCTTCCTGGCCAACACCTGCTTTCTCGGGTCTGTGCAAGCTCCATGTCTCGCAGCTTTAATCCCAGGATGCGGCTCTTGATGTGACGTCAATCCGCAGTTATGGTTGGCGCAGCTCGTAGGGCATGTCAAGATTCCGAGATGTTGTCGCGGGCTGCATTATTTCAGTGGGTTCAATCGCCTTCCCTTCTCATCCTGGAGCTCAATTATCACCCTCTGTGTTCCGGGACCAAGTCACCTTCCTGGCCACTGCTTGCTTTCTTGGGTCTGCGCATGCCCCATGTCCCGCAGCCTTAATTCCAGGATGCGGCTCTTGATGTGATGTCAATCCGCAGTTATGGTTGGCGCGGTTCGTCGGGCATGTCAAGATTCTGAGATATTGTCGCGGGCTGCCTTATTTTAGTGGGTTCTTCACCCTCCCTTCTCATCCTAGAGCTCAATTGTTACCGTCGGCGTCCCAGGACCAAGTCACCTTCCTGGCCACCACCTTCTTTCTCGGGTCTGCGCACGCTCCATGTCTCCCGGCCAGCGTCCCATAACCATGTCACCTTGCTGGCCACCACCTACCAGCCTGCCTATGGCCTACACCGCGATATTTGCTTTTTCGTAGGCAGGCTGGTCACGAGGCTAGAGGGGATTCCCCTTCACGCTTTCAAGCTTTCTTGCTACCGCCTGCTGTGTTATCCCCCGTCTACGCGCCCTGAGCTTGGAGGGTCTCTCACGTCTTCCAATGTCTTTGACGAAAACCCCCGGCTCCAACACCACCATCGACGAGGGGCATGACTTATTGTGCTGACAGCTTTTGAGGGGGCCTGGGGACGATGTCTTTTTAACAGGGCGGATGGTTCATACCGCTTTTGTTCCATATATATTTTAATTACTATCATTGCTAGAGGTGACTACAATCCCATAACAGATCTTGAAGAAACATTGTATACTACCGTACAATGTGACCTTTATTCATGTTCTTTATTTTGAATATTAGGATCACTTTAGGCATCAAAGCCTTGCCAAGCAGTCGAATATTCAGGGCCCTTCCATTAATTTTGCGGCCCTGTACCAACCGACACGTCGATAACGCGCTTACAGTAGGCTATTTTATCATCATACCAACACTGCCAGCTCAAATCCCAACCTCTCGCCTCCGTGCCACGCACCTGGCGCATATGGGCACCAAATCTCTTTCAAAGTTCTGGACTTCCTGCGATGTATGCATCTTGAGTTCGTGACTTCATGTACGACAACTTTTTTTGACTAATGCCTGTATTATGTTGTATCGTAGGCTCTAATTACAGCTAAACTAATGAAAAGGGAGCGGCCGTGCGCGCACATTTGTTATTTGTATGTAGATATCTTCTTGAATTAAATTTTGTTCACTGTACAGTGACAACGGCCAGAATCGACGAAACTCAATTGTCTTCCGGCAATTTTTCTAAATGATCGTTGGCTGCCTCAAGTGATCGTCAATGCCGGAGCGAAGTGAAGGCCTGTCTTGTTGGTACTAAGAAACAGCCTCAACTGTATTTGAGGCTAGATGATGGCTCAAGATGATTCTCCTCAAGCATGGTGAGGAGAAATACAACGTAACCAACAAGATGACCTAAGGGATCGAGGTCCCTTTATTTAGTACCTTGAGGCCCCCTCGACTTCTTCTGAGTTGGTTTTTTCAAACCCGGCGAGAACGCATGTTAGACGGTGGGCTTTGATTTCAGAAGCTTAACAAAATTGTGGAATCACTCCTAGAGCTGGAATGGCGTATTTAGGCGGCGTCTCGACCGGTTTTGGTGTCGACAACACATTGTTCGGCCTTGCACTCGACCTCTTCTAGGTTAATTTTTTCAAACCGGGCTGTCGTATGGCAGTCTTTGATTTTAGGAGCTCAACAAAATTGTGAGATCACTCCTACAGCTCGAATGGCGTACGGGACGTTTCAACCAATTTTGGGGTCAATGACACATCATTTGGTCTCGTACTCGACTTCTTCGAGGCTCCCTGAAACCCGGCACAGCGACACATCTATCGAATCCGACACACGTCAGAAGAAGCGACACACCATTCAATATTTCATGCCATCTGACACTCTGTTCCGTGTATGACGAGGTCCTACAGAACTTCCGACACACCGGACTCCGAACAGACCTGACACACTGTACGGCACCGGGGACATACTGTAGGTACAGTGGCGCTCTAAATAAATGCCGAGCCATGGTTTGACATCATTTCATGGTCGAATTCCTTCAAACAAAATTGTGGCATGAACATTCAGTAGTGCTAAGCTCGTTTGAATCGAAAAATCCATACCATACCTACTTCAATGTTGTGCAATAAAAATATTTGGGGTGTTCTGAAAAACCGACTTTGTGGGCTGGCATGCCATCGAAAATCGGTCATTTCAGCGTGAAAGTACTTGAAAAATGAAGTATACTCACATTTTAGTTAACTCGATTTGATACTCATTTGAGCTCACACGGAGGCTCTCAAGTTCGCCATTTTGGGCGAAAATGGGCGAAAATGCTCCCAAAAAAGCAAAAGTGACCGATATGCAGTGCCCATTGCAAGCTCAAATGAGTATCAAATCGAGTCAACTAAAATGTGAGTATACTTCATTTTTCAAGTACTTTCATGCTGCAATGACCGATTTTCGATAGCATGCCAGCCCACAAAGTCGGTTTTTCAGAACACCCCAAATATTTTTATTGCACAACATTGAAGTAGGTATGGTATGGATTTTTCGATGCAAACGAGCTTAGCACTACTGAATGTTCATGCTACAATTTTGTTTGAAGGAATTCGACCATGAAATGATGTCAAACCATGGCTCGGCATTTATTTAGAGCGCCACTGTATACTGCATGTGCTACTGAGAACTGGTAGTAAGCATACACATTATGGCGCCTACCACGAGATGAGTGGTATTGAACCACGTTGCCAAGCCGGATCATTTATATGAAGGCCTGAGAGAGTACGCTACGCGCGGGTAATGCGACAGCTAAAATTTATATTCCATATATATCTACACGTCCCCATTCGACGCTCTTCGTTCCGCCCACATCTACGGCCGAGCGAAGAGCGTGTGTACGCTCACTTAAATTTTCTATTCATACTTACCATATATAAAGTAATGAGATCGCCTTTAATGTAGGTACATAATACATTTGATTCCGCCCACATCTACGGCCGAGCGAAGAGATAGCAAGCTCGCCCCTAATCTAGGTAATTAAGCCATGCACATTGTCGGGACCACGGCGCACATCCGCGCCTACCACATTTCTTCCCCACAGTCATTACCTCCATCTGCGTATCTTGCACTCGTTTCTCAACAGCTCACGCTGGCGACTGCAACGAACGCAGTTGGGACCAAGTGAGGAAGGAATAAAGATGTAGGGCCGACAAGCGGCAAAGCCCGGTACCCCCCTTGTTTCTTCGAGGAGAGAATTCTCAACCCTGCAGAAGGGTCGATGTTGTAAAGATCGAAGGTACCACTGTACTTTGTATGAAGAGAGGAGAGAAGATGGTGTAATGTATAGAATGGCAATGATGTCCAAAAGAAATCGTAGTGATCACATCGATTTCGTTTCGAAACGACCACGACACATGCCAGTGACATTTGTCTATTAGCAAAAGGTACGGCAGGTCAATCGAGCAGCAGGCAGATGATTCATAAACTGTGAACAAGAGAAATATCACAATGCTAGGTGCGAGGGTTGTTTTGAGAGATGAAGCGCCAGAAAAATCCGGGATGAACATGTGGGTGCCCGTTTTGTGCTCAGGGTAACACCATGTCGTGCCACGCCAGGGTCTCGGAATTGGAGCTATCGGCTGCGTCTCCGCTCTAGCAAGCGTGGGCCATGGACTGGAGTGGGTATGTGATCGGGACCTGGGGCCCCGAGTGATCTTCGCTACAGCCTACGCTGCACAGGGCCCTGCGGCAGGGATGTGTGGCGCGGTGCAGCACCGCGACGAGGGCGTCTCGGCGGCTGGTCCGTCGCCGGAGCAACGACTGCGCAAGGGCCAACCGAGGGGCAAAGGGTGGGAGGAAGTTGTGTCTATGCGGTATGGGCTCGACTGGGAAGCGAGGGCATCCCCATCTCGTCTTCATCGTCTACCCGGCCTCTACACACTCGTGCAGGTTTTTACAGCAAGCGGGCGTGGGGTCTGGTATGCGCTGACCGTGTGACGGCGACATACTGGAAAATTGTGTCTTTGTAGCGCCCCTACGAATCTTTCCAATTAGCAACTTTACGTCATGTATCATAGGCTCTGGTGGGACAATCCATATTTTTTGCGTGAATTTTATGGAACTTTTTTGTGGTCACCGTCGTGGACAGCGTCCAGAGCATTTGATGGTTGCGTCCCAAAAGCGGATATTGAGATCACGACGACAACGCGATCGTGCTCATCGTGTGGAATGGGCTATACATTTTCTGACTGAAAAGGGAACGCCTCTAGCGTGATACATCGCGAGCATCTCTAATTAGAGACATTGATGTATCGCGGCTATCCCTCTGATCAGAGGGTGCGATGTATCACTCCCCCAGCATCTGGTCGAAAGTCGGCTTAGTCGGCCGACCTTCGCCATTAACACTTGTTGTCTCAAGCACTTGCCGCAGTATCACCTGTAACTGTCTTGAAAGTTGAGCACTACAATCAAACATGTCATTCAGTCTCAGCCGGACGCCGCATATTTTTTTGGATTCCAATTCATATTCCAGCTCCCTTTCGCCGACACCATCAACCCGACTCAGCAGCGGGCTCCCACGCCAGCTCGTTGACATCAACTACCCACCAACCCTGTCGCGCACGTCCCGCACACAAGGTAGATAGCTCTTTTCCCCCGTTCAAACTGATCTTACTCTGTTGGCCTCTTAAAGTCTCTTCTAGACCCATTCAACCTCGCGTTGATTCGAGACTTTGTTTCCTTCCCGCATTCATGACCAAGGTGAGTGGTTTCTTCACCTTGTTAATTTGTTTCACTACTTATCTCTCTTGTAAGGATCCTTATACTCGGCCCGTCGACATTTCACATTTCTGAACACCGTGTTTTGTCGCAAGGTGGGTATGCTCAAATTGCACTCACTGCTTATGGTTTTCTTTCTTGACTCCCTTCAAAGCACATTCCATATCTGTTATCTTCCATCTTAAATCAAGTCTTCCTCTACAGTATCACGCCTTCGTTCGGCCCGTAGTTATTTTGTGGCAAATCTCCTTTCATTACGCATTGACTTGTCTGGGGTAGTTTACTTCAGTAACTATACATCTCCTCACATTTCCTTCACCTTCTGAACTGACCTGTTAGATCCTTTCAGAACTTGAATGCAACGCCTTCATCCAGAATCACTGCATTCCGAGGGTCTGTAGGCACAGGGTATGCCTACTCCCGTAGGCAGAGGTCGGCAGACCTGGGGATAGACCGACTGTGCCTGCGTGCGCCCGACATCTGTTTAGACTTCAACCCGCATCCAGGCACTGGCCCTGCACTATTTCCGCCTGTTATTGGTGTTGCTCCGGTGAGTCGGATCCGTGTGGGATCATTTCTGTCATTGTTTTGATCCTATCACAGCCACATCGCTGCCGGCGGCGACTCCTCATTTCTGGTTCAGTCTCGCTCATCTCGCGATACTTCGCTGCGATTGATATGCAGAATTGTCTGCAGCTATTGAATCAGGGTTGAAAATGGATTGCAGAATCGCCGCCCTAGCATGGCGACGTCAACGGGGCCTGCCGCCTCAGGGTCGATGGGAGAAGAATCATCAATAAATTAATATCAGAAATAACTTCTCTAGCAACGCATCATATGCGGCGAACCTAGCACAGTAATGCATCAGAGCTGGTTGAGGGATGTAGAGACTGTACCTATAATGCAATGTTGCAGGCCGTGGTCTGCAACCACAATGCATTAAACACGATGGTCGGCCGTCCGACCAAAAGCCTGCAATAATGCAATGTGGCAGGTTGCCAAAGCATATTAAAAGAATAATGGGCCAAAAGGAGGATTGAACCACAGACCTTTCAGACTTGATTACCAATCCAAATCTAAAGTTCTAACCACTACACTAAAGTAACCATATATAAAATACTTTGTTACCCAGCTAGGGTAAGGCTAGCCTTACCCTACCTGGGACTGCTTATACCCAGACCTAGGGCAGGCAAGCTGCCCTAGGTCTTCGAAAATTGTTTGCTATGCTGATTACAAATTTTCCTGTATTTTACAACCCTAACCAACCCTAACCAAAAACCTGGCCAACCTAACCAAAACCCTAACCAACAGAAATATATATCCCCTGGGTCCAGACAAGGGGGCACTAACCTAACACTAACCCCTAACACTAACCACTAACCCTAACATTAACTATGTGGCCCTGTGCGGGCCATAATAGGTGAAAAACAGGCTTATTATGTAACAGTTCTGGCCAGGTATAGTCTTATCAATTTATCAACTTGTGTCTTCTTCTTAGTCTAGTTGGTTATAGTATCGCCTTTCTTACATGATTAGGTAATCCTGAGGCTTTTGGTTCAATCCCCGAAGCTGCCTTTTCTTTTATTTGCCCTACCAAGGCTTGATTACGGACACATTGCATTGCGGGTATAATCGGCCACACGGCCAACCTCCCACATTAATGCATTGTGGTCTCTGACCACGGCCCTCCACAATGCATTACTGCTACTTTCCTTGGTGTTGAGGGAGCGGGGCCCAGAGGCAGAGCCTGAGGTAGACAGACCTGGGTCTACGCGAAGTCGACCCATGTAGGCAGACGGTAGGCCAAGGTAGGCCCAATTTGGCCTACATGCCGTAGGCAGGCCCTGCCTACTGGGGTCGGCCGGACCTTAGTACAGCAGTGTGATGCATCAAATACCGCTGATGTCCAGTGGTACCGCGATACATAGAAACCCCTTGGTTAGAGGTCGATCTGATGTATCAGCGCAGAGACCTTCTGCATTTTATTTAGCAGCAATTACGCCGGTGCTTTCTTCTGCCGCCGCTGTCCTACACAACGAACAGGATTATCCGCTTTTGGTCAACATCGATCAAATCTGGCCAACAGCGATCAAAATGCTCTCAGCATCGTCGGTGGCGACGACCACAAAATTGGGCTCTAAATTCACGAAAAAATATCAGAACATCGGGGAGCTACATACGACACACGTCAGTATGTATATAATCTAAAAATTTCTAATCACGACGTAAAAAAGGACATTTCGTCCAAAGCGCGCTGGATCCGTTATTCTGTCCCCGCTCGGAATTCGCGCCCAGAACAGTGGTCCACGTAGTGCACACTATAGTCCATGTAATTGTCCAGCCCGCATACCAGACTGGGTACTATCGCCGGCGCTACGATATGAGCACCTGCGGCGCATGCCTGCACCCCGCGTCACAGCTGGCGCGTCGTAGCCGTGCCCACAATGGGGGCAGCGCCTGAGACAGGCTTGCGCGTGCGCCAACCTCAGCCCCGCAAGTGATGCCAGGGGGCGCCGGCTCGCGCGGCACCGCAGGCGCTGCCGCAGCGATGCGACCTGGGAATGCAGGCGCGGCGCTCACGCGACCCTGAGCATAGGCCTGCGTGAGCCACGGGAAGATCCACAGGCACATACGCGGGTACTCGGCTGTGGGCTGTAGCGCCACTCCACCAGCGGCAGAGCGAGCTTGTGTATTCAGGCTAGGCAGCACAGCGTAGAGGTTGGCCGGAGAGGGGGGCACCGTTCTGCCTTCCAGCAGATGAAGGACCGGCCGCGCTCCGCCGCGCAGCGAGCCCAGCGCCCTGGACATCGGACAGCGACGCAACGACGGCTGCTCCATGAGCAGTCGCGCTGCGAGCGGTGGGGCAACGGGGCAAGGCGATTGAAGACAACGGGAACCGCTAAGAGGTGCGGTATCATGCGCTACGCCGTCCAGACCCGGGGCGGAAGTGAGGGGTCAACGGATGCGGCACAAATTTGACCGCGGAAACTGAGTGGAAGGAGCCTCCAGGTACATTAAACACGTAGCACACATAAGATTTCATAGCGGACGCACCAAACAACGAACATGTACGCCCTTGATGTCTCTTTACATCCTGCATTCAATAGGTGCAGTTTTCGGGCACGATTTACAGCGCCGGCGACGCGGGGTAGGCCAGAGTGCTCGATTAAACATCTCCCATGTCGATAATAGCGTGCTTGCACACTTTTGGGCGGTTTCACGGCGAGAATGGAGACCTGTGGACAGGAGACAGAAGAACGACCCGTTAAAAGTCACTGAGCAGCTAGTATATCCACTAGGGAAGGACCAAGACCATGTTTCTGGGCTTCCATAGTCAAGAGAGCGTGTGGATAGAGAACGTCGAACAGGGGTGTCGTTTGCTTGCGTTTGGTGGAAGCAGAAAGGTCACGTCGTCACGCTTGGTCACTCCAATGATGGTGTATTCCCACGACTGATTCCCAGACAAAGTTCAGGTCGTTTAACGCTCTGAGGGGCCATAAAATTAATCTAAAATTATAAATAATCTTGAATTAATGAACTCAACTTATAGGTATCCACAATGGCTAAAAATCACGAGTTTAGTAAGAATTATGGAAAGTGTCTAAATGCCACTCACGCAGAAAACCCCTCGCCAAAACCTAAAAACCTATCATATGTAGTGTTCTACCATCACAAATAGGACCTGGGAAGCCTGCCAACTCTGAAAATAAAGTCAAATTTAAAAATCTCGGCGATAGCAAGAAGTTATCACACCAATTTTCATCATGTAGGAATAAACTCGGCCGCTAACCTAGAAAACCACCTCGATGACAACCAAGAATTCATATTATTCGTGTTCTAACATCATATCTGAGGGCCAGGAGGTTGGCCAACTTCGAAAATATGCTCAATTGCAAAAATCTATGCGAGGGTAAGAAGTTGCATGAACGGGATATGTTGGTAGGCGCAAACACAGTATAGCACTTGAGTGTCTTTCGACTCATTCTATCTTCAAAATTTCAAAATCTAAATTTCTGTACAATCATCACTCAAACAGTTCAAGAACTGCCAAAATATGCTTCGCGTTGTCTCACTACGCTCTGGCAGCACCAGAACGAGGATTTTTGGTTGCCATCAAAACACGCTTAAGAGTCATTTGGCCGATTTTGACCTCCGAAGACACTTTTTGAATTGAAAAGCCACATAATACACGGCTACTGAGATACAAATACATGAGAAAAATACACAGCCGTCCTAAAAATCAAGTGCTCGAGGCCGAATCACATTTTGAAAGTTACATATGCAAAGGTAAATAACGTGATACTGTACACATTTACCATCGGAACAAGACCATCTATCGAAGGAGGAGGAAGGGGCAGATAGGTAGAGTAAAGTTGAGGTCGAAACAGGGACAGAATTGGGCGACAGGTCGGATGCAAGGGCAACTACCGTGCATGTGAGTTGTGCTTCTCAGCCCTGAGCGTCCACACTGCGGCCAGACCGAGCGCGGATTGCGGTGAGGTTCGGACACAGAGCCAACGGGACGGCAGAGGTGTCGGGGAGGCGACGGCGCAAGCGCCAGGCGGAACACCCATGGTGAAAGGGACGGAGAGACAATGCAGCGCGGAGCGCAGGCAGAGCGTTTAAGCTCATAGTGACGGTGGGATGGGGAAAGACCACCAAGATAACAGGAGCGCGAAAGCAAGCAGAAGCGAAGCACTGGCAGCAGCATGCGTGATATTGGGCGCTGTGGGCTCGGAGCTGCGGCTGCGGCTCACAGCGGCGGTGAGGAGGGATGACGTCGGGGTTTCGTGGTCGGGGAGGATGTATACAGCAGCCAGGCCGCCAAATGCACGGCTGCCGATGCTGGCGGGGCTGGTCGCGCGAGGGCTACCACTGCATATCGGACGGTACCAGAAATGCGCGTACATGGTCCGGTGGAGAAGGCAGGTCAGGCCTCACAAATCCTGGGCGAAATGGGAGTCAGGAGCGGGCGTGGTGGCGCGGGGGAAGTGGCGAAGCGGCGCCGACGACAGCGAGCGCAGGATTAGTCTAAAGCAGATGAGGCGAAGGGAGAGGGGAGTGGAACAAATAGACCATACATGGCTAAAATTACAGAGCAACAGCCCCAGCGGTTCCGCTTTTATGCTGGGTGCTAGCGCTGAGTAATGTGCGCAAGCAAAGAGGACACCGGGTTATTGATGAGTATTCCCGCCATGGAACAGGTATGTAGACGTAGAGAGGAATCAGGATCTTAAACCAGCGAGAACGAGGGTAGGAGGAGCTCCAGAGGTGGGGGGGCGCCAAGGGAAGCGAGCGTGGTGGAGGGAGGAAGAGCGTGATGGGAGATGATGGGAATATAACAAGCGTCAACAAATCACCCAATTTGGGTGGGCAGAGCGCCGTTGTGCACGGACCATCAACGGCGCCAGGTGCGCGCGCGAGGAGCGGCCAATGTGCAGCGGATTGCCGCGAGAAAAGGTGAGCTGATACATCACCGCCCAGCCTGACTTAGCGGTGGAGATGTATCGCGTCCCCTATGCTAATCAGCATACATCTGATAGATCAAATCGCCGCATACGCCTGTCGGCCGACGTAGACCGACGTCGACTCACGTAAACCGGCCTTGCCTACCAGGGCTCAGAATGCAGTGAATGATACTCAGATCTTTATTTCGTCCGTCATTCACCTATCTGTCTAATCTCAGAATGTGGTGCCACATTCTGGGATTAGAGGGATAGAACGGTTAATTTAGTGCCCAATTCGTTTGAGACTGTTTGGATTTATTCCCTTGAAGCCTTCCACATCTTGCTCTCTCCTCTCTTCTGCTCGAGGTTTTACAGCTCCCCCTCTGATCAACACTGCCCATCAGTAAAACTACAGGTTTGTCTTTGGTGTCTTACGTCTTTGAAACCCATCTTTGAGCGTCTTTGTATTTGGGCAAGGTCTAGGTCTTTGGCGGCAAGTCTTTGACGCGTCTTTGTCTTGGGCACGACATCTTAGTCTTTGGTGGGCATCTTTGGTTTTGAGTACTTCACGAAGAAGTTTCCTGATTTTTTGTACATAAATTGGCCTGACATTTTTGGATGTGGTCTTCAACTGTGTTTATGAATGTCTCCGGGTGGTCCATCGATGTGCGCACAGTTCAGGGAATTTAGTGTGATTGATCAAAATAAAGGCGGGAACAACCTTGATAAGACAAAGAAGTATGTAACATGCGAGATACTGATCCAGCTCGGAGAATTAGCAGCCTGAAGAGGGAATGCGGGTTGGTGGTGGTTGATGGAGAGAGCGAGAACTTTGAAACGTATAAGTCATTGAAACTCCGCTTCGGATCAATCCCGTTGTCACGCAATCGCATGACAGATGGGATCAAATGGTTCGTTGCTCTTGCCTCTTACCCTCATCCTCTCCCATCCCCCGCCCTTCACATTCCTCTCTTCAACTGCCTTCTCTCCTCAAGACATCTTGTCCAAGACAGGGCCTTCATCAAATTTAATCCCTCTCTTGTTGTATCCCCCGCTTCCCACGCAAGACACGAAGACTCGCAAGAGCCCCGCCTCTCAATGCCTGCAGTCTCCTCAAGTGCTCAAGGTCCCCTCAATCCTCTGGCTACCCTCTGATCTTATCCAAGCCCCCAAGTTCTGAGCAATCATTGAACCCCGCCGTTGTCGAGTCCCCCGTCTCAAGCCCATCAAACTCCCTTACGAGCTGTCCGCGCGCCGCCAATCAGCGCATTGTATCGCAAGCGGTATCAAGTCTACCGATAATTGGTTGAGAGGTACTTTACGGTGCGTCGAGTATCATATTTACCATGTATCGGACTGATGTCGGCCTTTACAGAGCCTTTCCCCTTGTTGCTGCAGCGTCATTCTAGTGCGACCAAGTTCCGTTCGGCATTCCAGAATGGGACCAGCCCCAGCCCCATTGGAAGGAGGTGACGGAGCACGCGAAGGAGTTTGTGGAGCACCCGAGCCGCAAGCGGAGCTAGCTGCAGCGGCTCCGAGGTTGGCGACGTGATTTTTCGGACGATGAGGTGATTAAACTGTCTGATTAGCTTGTTGTTGTGTAGATTTGCTCAATGAATGACTGCTTTTGCCCAACTAATTGCCCTCTAAGCCTACATGAGTAACCATTTAGAGTCTTTCGTTCATCTTTCATGCATCTTTCCGAGCATCTTACACAAAGACATCGACATCTTTCCAGTCTTGCCCAAGACATTTGTCTTACCCAAGACGATGGGACCTGCTTAGCGAAAGACGTTGTGTCTTTGGAAAAATCCGTCTTTGGCGTCTTTGGCGTCTTGGGAAAGACGTCAAAGACGCCAAAGAAAAACCTGTAGTTTTACTGATGCCGTCGATTTGAAATCACTCGCACGGTGTTCGCAGAATCCAATCTTTTGAACATGAGAGATCGAATTCAAGTCGGCCTGGGATGATGAATACTTGCCGCGGGCTGTGATTTCCCCCTTGGATTTGATTCTCAGCTTGCAATACATTCACTCATTTGGTTTTTTTAGGGCTGTGCGCCGTGCCCGTCACGGCACGGCCGTCGATTTGACGGGTGAGTGACGGGCACGGACCGTTGGGTAACGGCCCGTCGAGTGCTGGAAAATTTTCTTGACGGAACGGGACGGGCGACGGGACGGCCGTGACGGGTGCCCGGCTGGTCGCGAACTGATCAGAGCACTTTTTGCTTTCCAATTTGCTGCCATATCCCCAACCAGCTTTCGCAATAACAATATTCCAGCTGGGGGGTCAATTTTGAAGAGCGACACTAGTCAGTATAACCAGCATGTCTAATTGAAGAGGTACATACACCCCTCAATAGACCTCAATCTTGTCTGAACTCTTGTCTGAACATTTTTCAAACCCTAAAAGTTCACGAAATGAACGGCGGCATCAATAGAAAGTTGAACATCAACGACATTCAATTCGGCCATCACGCTTCGGCAGTCGCCGATGTTTGCCGAGATGGTTCTGAGTGGACATTGGGTTGTGCGAAGAGAGAAGAACAAGTACTTGTGGAGCGATTGAGGCATTTAATCAGCGAGGGGATGCTCTGGTCGCATTTTCCGGCCAGAAATGTGCTCATTAGCACGGAAAAAATGCAACCCGTCCGACCGCCGTCATTCAACGGGCCGTCAGCATGAAAAACCGTCCCGTCACCGTCCCGTCGAGGACTGTTTAAAATCCTTGACGGAACGGGCACGGGACCCGTCGCACGGGACCCGTCAAACCGTCGCGACGGGCACGGCGAACAGCCCTACGCGTGGGGAGACGGATATATATTATCACCGTGAACTGATGATCGGGTTCTGTGGAGTGTGGGATTTTTAATGGCATTGGTCGAAATTCGTGGATGCCATGGCGAGGAACACACCCTTGAGTCCCAACACGAGATGTATACACTTAGTGTTGCCGCGGCTCGGCGCGGCTTGGCTAGCCGATTGAGCCGAGCCCAAATTTAGCTGAGCTGAGCCAGCGTTTCTAAGGCGGCTCCGTGTGTCTCTTGTTGGCTGTTGCGTGAAACTCTTGTTTAGTCGCTGTATGTCCGTGCGTGTTCTTACTATATTTTAGATGCGCTGAGTTCCCAATTCTCGCTGATTTGATTGTGTCAGATCATTTACAGCTGTTTGCAAAAGTAATGACACTTGGCTAAAAATAGTTAAAAGAAAGCATTTTGAGTCGGCACTTTACCGATGTGATTTCTCGGCCAATTCTGAACCGAAACTCGTGAAAATAGGTGCGTTCGAAAGCGCTTAAGCGGCGCATTCGAATAGTACCCTACATGTTCGAGGAATTCCAAAATTCCCAAGTCCATGAATTCCGGCGGCCCGATTTGAACTGAACATATCTGGAACCGATTCTCGTTCACTATTCAGCCGATTTGCTTGGATCCAAGTGATTCTTAAAGCTGAAATTAAGGTGGCCACAGCTATTTACTCATAAAATGAAACAACCCTAATACACACATGCAGGAATGGAATTACTGATTGGGGCTGAAAATTCATTACTGGTACGTTGTTTTGGAGCAAATCCAAAATGTCTCAGAATCCAATGTTTTGCTTCAATATTCCCTTCCAGATGAGGTCCGAATCATTCAAATCGGCCCACTATTGATGCAGAAATGGCTCCTGATCTGTTCGGTTCAAATCAGACAGCCGGAATCTTTGGACTTGGCAATTTCCGAATTCACCGAACATGTAGGATACCGTGTGAAAGCGCCGCTTAAGCACTTTCGAACGCACTGACTTTCAAGTAGATCCGTTCAGAACTGAACGAGAAACGAGCGTGTCAATCAGGCAGATCAAAAACACTTTCTTTTAACTATTTTTAGCGAAGTGTCATTACTTTTGCAAACAGCTGTAAAGAAGGATCTAGATCTCATAGCATCAGACTTTTGACATTTAACTTGTGACCTTGTACAAGGCCCAAAAAGCCCAGAAAAGGCCCGGAAAGCCGGCAAGTTGACAACATCACAAGGCTATGTCCGGATTTCACAAGCTCGAAATTTTGTCTAAAAATAAATCACATTCAGGATGCTTCGCGTGGTTTGCAGGTACTTTTGGTGTTCTAGGGGTATGTAGATGTACTCTTTTAGTAATACAGGTCAGTCCCTCCATTTCAGACAGGGTATCGCCTTCACTTGAAGTGTTGTTCCAGCTTGTGAGCTTGTCGCTTAGCGTTGCCAAGCCCACAATGCCGAAAAAGGCCGAAAAGACCACAAGAAAAATGACAAATTGCTGATGAGGTATTTCCTCGCGCTAATCTGCCCTCCTTGCGCGGAAACAAATGTTCAACGTGCGATATCATCTTCGGCTATTATTTTGACAGTACTCAGTTTCGCAAGTAATTCCGCTACGTCAAATGTCGCACCAGCGCGTTGTTTTTACTCCTAACACACTGGGCGTCCAATTCGATCCGCGCTGTACTAGAATCAATTTCTGATCAGCAGGAATCCGTTTCGCGCTTCGCCCCACCGCAAGCCATCCCGTCATATCCGCGTTCCGCCGTGAAAGTCTTCGTTCTCGTGAATTCGGTACGTCCCCAGCCTTTCTCCTGTGATCGTCTTACCTTTGTTGTGTGCTTTTCTCGCAAGCACAAACTTTGCGTGAGCCCTCTTCTATTATCCTCCTTGAGGCTCCTCATTAACCAAGTTTTCTGTCAAGATCTATCATCACCGCCAGTACATACTTTGTATCTCAGTACCATCAATTAAAAAAATACCCTTCAAAACTCGACGCCCTGGGCTTTGAGTCTCCTCACCTGCCGACCCGTTATTTGCATCTGGAAGAAAAACATCCTGCTGGCGGAGAATCGTTTTCGATCATCCATTGATTCCGAATGACAGAGCGTGCTTACGGCGCTCTCTTGGTTTTGTAGCACTACTATCTCCGCGCATATTTCGCTTTTCTCAGGGTTTCTGGTCCTCTATGTATCGCGGCTTTGGCTTTGGGGGTATGACTGGGCTGATCTGCTCTGCCTTCCTGGTTTCTGGGTGTCTCGCTGCAGTTTCGGCAACGGCCGAGCACTCGGCCGCTTTTCCCTGGCAATGATGGGATCCCAGGCATCATTTTCCCTGGAATCAGCGGATTATAATCGTGGTGAGACGAACAGTCTATTTATGGTGTTCGCGAGGAATTGTTTTGACCGCTGCCTTGTTTGGCAGCAACACAACATTGCACCAGCATGGATGGACTACAATGACTTCCTGGCATACCTAGGACCTATCCCACCAAGTTCAAGACCTACCAGAACAGATACAGACATGGATCTCCCAACCTGGCTTATCTGAGGATTTCCTAACTGGGAAGGTGCACCGACCCGCACCGGTCCGGGGAGGTGCAGGGGAGGGCATATAGTAGCCATGGACCCCCAAACAAAGTTTCAGGCTGTTCTGACCAACCCTCAGCTTGTGCCACCACATTCTTCAGGAGAACAGAGCGTAAGAATGCCTTCCTTGTTTGACTGCAACGCGACATTGCACTGCCCTGAATAAGGTACAAGGAACTCCTGGAACTCCTACGACCTATTTTACCAAGTTTCAGACTTTTCTGAACATATCCAGGCATGCAGCTTCTCAACAGGGGGTGAGGATTTCCTAATTGGGAAGGTGCACCGGCCCGCACTGGTCCGGGGAGTTGCAGGGGATTCCCGATCCGGCTTCAGGCCCAATTTATGCATTCGTGCGATTTGCGCAGATCCCGACTGTGTTTGGATGCTGCAGTGCAACCGGGTTTCTCCGACTCCACGCCCTCGGAAGTCGCAACGCTCTAGAATTTTGCATTTAGCTGTCATTACAAGACATGCCTTCGCTTCGCTCCGGCGTATGTGTGGACCTGTTGAGATGCAACCAACTGTCATGTAAAATAACCGTTGAACAGATGATTGCGTGGACTTCGGTACCTCAGAGCCTTTCCTACAACTCTGAGTCAAGCTGAGGTCCAAGGCGCTACTATATATTCCGCGACAAATTCGCAACATCATCAACGTCATACAAGACACACTGTCACGCTCGCTGCGACGCTGCTTCCTTCTCGCTCGCCAACAATGCCTTGGTGGTGTCCAGCCATCGTGCTCAGTGCTTAGCCAGGTCTTTTCATGTACGTGGTTAGAAAAAGATTTAGATTCTAAATTAGAACAAAGGGAGTTGCTAGGCGCTCAGTTTGATGTTATATCATCGCTCAACACATGACGCGCATGACGCCATAGCTCCACTCATTCACGAAATCAAAACGCCCTAGAATTTTGCATTCAGCTGGAAAGAATGGGTAAGTACTGTAGCCTTCTGTATGAGTGAAACGTAACGCGTAACGCAGGGCTGTTTCTGCCTTCAAAATTGCCTTTTATGATGACTGATGGCAAAATTATTTCCTTAATAGGCAGGTGGTTCTGCGTTTCAGGGCGTAACGCTCCCAAATGTGTTTCACTCATACAGATCGCTACAGTAGGCGTGGCCACAAGGCGATAGGCACCGCCTTTATACTCGGCACCACCGGCGGCCGCCGGCGCTGTGTCACTGATGTCCAGAGAAATTAAGCTGAACAACTGGGACTCACGAGTGGGAGAAAGACGAACCGCGCACTGAGGGTCGCAACAGCCGCTCTGGAACGGTGGCGTAAAGGACCCGTATAATGTGAGTGAAAGTAGCCTTCCAGACACCGAGGGACCATTCGTGCAGGTGGTCCACAACAAGCATTGGATGAAAATCGAATTTAAAGGGTCCCAACTTTTCCGCGAACGCATTCTGAGAATGAACTAGCGTAAGAAACATGTAGATATACAAAGGAGAACGTACAATGGTGGGCAGAAGAGAATAATCCTGTAATAAGGTGTTGATGCGGGCGTGTCCGACAGCCAACCCGACGTTGTAGATGAGATTGCGAGCGCCCTGCACTTTGTTCCAGAAGTATGTACGCGCGATACTACACGCGCTCGCAAATCATGCACCAGACCCATTTTGTGGAAGTTTTTTTTCCGGGTCAAACAGCGCGGGCAGGGGCAATATCCTTTGTCACGTATTGTCTTTGTCACGTATTGTTGCAAGCAGGACCCTGACATTCATGAGATATATATAGAAGAAAGAAAAGAGATATGACGCACTTCTCGGGGTAGTCTGCAGAGTAAGTGAAGATTCGGGGATAAACGCGCCGCCAGACACCGTCGACGCAGTGAATGACAATGCCATGCTGATAGGCATGTATGAATTCATCGTCAAGCATGAGCATCCAGACCTGGTGCATCAGCTCGCGCCGGCAATGCGTAAGAAGGGCTGATTTGCGGGACTTTCCCTTGACGAAGGTGGAAATAAAATCATTTATGGAGTCGGGAAGCTACATATAGGTCAGCGACTGGAGAGTATGGAAGAAAGAGGGGCTTACCGACGGAAAATAAGCGACATGATGACAAGCGCCCGATGTCGGGCGAGCTCGGACGTACTTCGAAAGATTGGCGAAGTACAGGTAGAGAGAGAGGCCACGCCTTGGCAGTCCCAAAGTTGGCAAGATGTATCGAGTCGGACAACGCCGGCGATGACCCGCTCCAGCTTGCAGGTACCTTTGCGGGGGGACCTCTGCAACTTTTCGTGCTCCGCTAACCAGGCGTCTGATGTGTACACCTCGTCGTAGACGCGTTCCTCTGCACCCGCGGCCGAAGTCCGATAATGAAGACCGGGGACAGAGAATTCCCGCGCCATCCGTCCGGAAGTTCAATCACCACCGACGCTTCCTGAGCTATTGTTAGCATAGTTGGCGGTCGTATCAATCGTATCTGCGTACCTTCCAACCATCCTTCATCCACGGTTCGTCAGCGACCTTGGCGGCCGTCTCAGCATTGTCAAAAACCTTGTTCTCCCGATGAGCATTGAATCCGGTGAGGTCGGCAGGGTCAAAATCGGGAGCATTAATGACCTCCGTGGCCAGACGAGTGACCTCCCCCTCCGACTTGGAGTTACTTCCAGTGTTTTCCCAGTTCATAAGTCGATAGATCGACATGTTTTTGAATGGCCAAGGTGGTGGGGGCTGCTCCTGCGACTCTGGAACCTCATCCGGAGCAATATCTGCCGGTCTAATGGGGACGTTTGCCAAATCTTCGGGCTTAACCAGGATGTCAAGTCATGCATTTTAAAATGTGGACCATTGAAAAGGCAATGGCGCAAAATGTGAACCAGTAATTGCGCTCTGGAAAGCGCAATAACGCCTCCGAGCGCGATCTGAATAGCTGTAAATGTTCGCAGTGATCAGGGCCTGAGACACGCGGCTCAGAAAACGACTCTAGGGCTTCATTGGAATTGAAATGGTCTGCACCCTCAGCGCCCCCTCTGCCAGCTCCACCCCCATCGGCCAGCTCGGCGGCCCCTCCGCAATCTACGAAACCGCCCTCACCGTCTCCTTCGGCGTCCAAAACACCGGCTCCGTCGCAGGGAACGAAGTCTCCCAACTCTACCTCACCTTCCCCGCGGGGTATGGCGAGCCGCCGAAGGTTCTCCGCGGGTTCTCACGGAACTTATTGCAGTGCGGACAAAGCACGGAGGTGACAATCCCGTTGAGGGTGAAGGACGTGAGCGTGTGGGATGTGGTTAGCCAGAAGTGGGTGCTGCCGAAGGGGACGTTTACGGTGCATGTGGGATCGTCGTCGCGCATTCTGCCGTTGACGGGCACGTTCACGCTGTAAGGCGTCGTCTCCCGCTGTTTACGCTGCATCAGTCTCTAAAAAGAAAAGATCTCACGATGTACTATACATTATACCGCGCTAATTCGCACGAATTAGCCAGATACATTCTACGTACATCCTTGGGATTCACTGTCGCATCTTTGTCTGATTAATTAATAACGCTTCGATTCTGAATCGTGTCCTTCTGCGGAAATTGAATCACTCTCCGAAACAAAGGTATGCGTTCTCAGCTGCAGGGCCCGGGCCTGAATCGAACGGGCAATCCCTGCCGAATAGATTCGCCTACAAACGCTGGTACACCAACTTCAGAGGTGGACCACCGGTGATCCGGTGATCCGGTGGTGTGGAATGTGAGATGATCACACATCAGAAATAAAGTTTGTGATTCAGTGTGCATTATGGAACGAGCATCTGTAAGCTTGGGAGAACGAAGGGTAAGTTCGGACCATTCAAGTCAGTATTGACGTGGCCTGAAATACTAATGTCAAACTTAACGGGCATATTTTGGCAAAAGGAAGGGGAGAGAAGCACCATTTTCGTGACTCGGAGGCAAACCAGAGGATTGATTCCGGGTCAATTCAGTTCACATCCACTGGGGTCAATTATGGACAAGTGTGCACAGTTCACGCATGGAGAGTGAACCACCAACAAAAAGGTATGACATGTCAAACACATTAGGACCCGGACCCGAATCGAACGGGGAACGTCTGCTGAATAGACTAGCCACATTAACTCAGCCACTTCAGCTGTGGACTTCCCACCACCGGGTTGATGGTATGCCGAATCTGAGGGGACAGCCGATCTCGATCATGGTGGTTAGACGATTGCCACTTTTGTAAAGAAATCGGTCTACGCTCAGCGCTCATCTCGAATCGACCGTTTATACCGAAAGGATTATGCAGTTTTGCTTCCGACTCGCTGTCGACCTTGCGTGACGTGGGACTCCACGTTGCACAAGCACGCAATTCCCGGGCAAACCCGCCATTCCAAGCACTGAACGAATCGATCGCACAACCGATTAAATCCGACCATTCTTGGCTCGGAAGGCTTGAGCAATCGGCGCGATTTCGGGCAAGTTGAGCCCATTGGAATGACCAATTTCCCAATAAAATTGAACCACAGATTTGAGCCGTTGACATACCGGCTCATTCGTAGTCGCCGGTCCGGAAGGCTCGGACTCCTTGCTTCTCGGACATTGATCGTGCGAAAGTGCATGCTGTCGTACACGAGGCGCTCGAGGTGACCACTCTTGTCTTCCACCTCCACATCCACTGCACAGGAATACACCCTCCTCATCCTTTTCTGTGGGCCACTCTCTCTGCCGTGTAGTCTTTGCTGGTGGCTGACATAGTGTTCCACCTAATGAAGATCGGTGTTGTAGCGATCCGTTTTGACCATGTCTAGCGAGGGCAATGAATCCACGTCCATCATTAACAAGATTTATGGTGCGTATGGAACTTGATTGGAACGTCAGCATCGTGATTCTTTGTCCCCAGGAGGCCGAGGAGGCGATGGTGGAAGGGCAGGAGAGGGTGGAGTGGGTGGCAGCGGGGGTACGGGAGAGGGTCCTACTTTCAATTACAGCAAAGTTGGAAATGTGACGAATAATATGTACGTCAATGACTTCCCCTTTCCCTTTCACAAAGTTCTTTCTCAACAATAGCAGTGTCAATCAGGGTCAAGGGTTAATGGAATTTCTGGGTTCAATATTTTTGAAGCTGAGTTATGTCTAGACTGGAAGAAGTTCTGTACAAGTGGTTGGAGTCTCCTCCCGATACGAAGGACAGACAGTACGAACTGCGGGGCCTTCATCACGAAGCCACTGGTCGTTGGTTCCTAGACAATGTCCGATTTGTCAGATGGCAGGCCACACCCGGCTCTTTATGGATCAAAGGAATCTGCA
This sequence comes from Mycena leptocephala, assembly GCA_029378395.1. Lineage (NCBI taxonomy): Eukaryota > Fungi > Basidiomycota > Agaricomycetes > Agaricales > Mycenaceae > Mycena > Mycena leptocephala. Next base: position 109,020 of record JARJLF010000345.1, read on the forward strand.
AGTCAATTTCATTCTGTTTCAAGCTCATATCTAATAATTGTCCAGCTGGTACCGGAAAGAGCGTACTAAGGTGTTTTGTATTGCTACTACACACATAATCTACCTCTGACAATACCCACGTGGGCAGTTCGTCAGTGATCGAAGAAATTGTCAAGGCCTGTCCCAACCAGTCCGCGGTTGCATATTTCTATTTTGATTTTAGGAACGAGAGGCAGCGCATGGACATCATGTTACGTTCTATCGTCTGGCAGCTCTCTGGACGGTCACCTTCGCCCTATAGCTCTCTTCATCGGCTGCATGAAACACTGGGAAACGGGACTATACAGCCACAGCGCAGCTATCTCCAAGAAGTTCTCAAGAATTTACTTTCAGAGTTGGACCGGACATATATCATCATTGATGGGCTCGATGAATGTAACAGGACAGACTGGAAGCACCTTATCGAGTTCATTCGCAGCCTATGCCATCCCGCCAAAAATGCACCACATCTCCTATTTACTAGTCAACCTCTTGAGGAATTCCAAACAGCATTCAAGGATGTAACCTTCATCGAGCTTGGTTCCACAGTCTCAAACAATGACATTAGCTCCTTCGTTGGCAGCACAGTTCGCGGGTTCAGAAATTGGGCGAGTGATGACAAGTATGCAAAAAATGTCACAGAGCAAATTGTGCACAAGAGCAACGGCATGTAGGTCCTCTCATCATGCTGTGATTTCCCTCAGGCTAACTTGCATATCTAGGTTTCGCTTGGCTGCGTGTCTCCTCATTGAACTGGGTCGTTGTCATTGGAAAGATGACTGGGAGGAAGCCCTCACAGCTCTCCCAGCTGATCTGTTTGGGATTTACAGCCGTTTCTTAACCCGGGCTACAGGTTCTCTCAAAACAGTGTTTATTGAAGCAATTTTCAGGTGGCTTGTGTTTTCCACCAGGCAAGTTACACCAGATGAGCTGGCAGATGCTATTGCTTTCCGCCTAGATGACCCTGCATTTGACTTTTCCGACCCGGCTAAATCCATTTACCGCCCAGATAGACGTCAGGGCAACTCTGACAGCTTTAAGTGGCTGGAGGGGCTTATCATGATCAAAGAGATTCGCTGGGATAAACCGTCAATCACCTTCGCACATTCATCTGTCAAGGATTATATCCTTTCCACGCAATTCCATAGGGAATTCGGCTCAATCATTGACCTTACAAAAGGTGTCTCTCACAGATTTATTACCCAAACTTGTGTCCGCTATCTCCTTGTTTTTGCTGACGCCAACCATTCAATAATCAATGCCAAATGCCCAGACTACCCAATTGTGTTGTATGTGGCAGAGTATTGGCTCCAACACCTGCGGCTTTGTGATGACAAGGATTGGAAAGCACTAATTCCCTTGACAATGTGTCTCCTGGAGGATGGAAACCACCAACATGCTGCTTTATATGAGTTGTGTCACTTCTTGAAGTTTGAGGTTAGGGGCCAAGTTTGGGAAAGATCCATATCGTCCTACACGGAGGGGGTGCGCTTTCTGCTCCTCAAGCACAGAACATATGTCAACCAAGCCACCAAAGTTGGCCAGACTACACTCCATTTAGCATTGGAGTGTGGTCACCTGGACATCGCACAGCTACTCATCGAGCATACTGCATCCGTCAACCAAGCCACCAGAGATGGCCGGACTGCACTGCATCTCGCATCAGAGAGGGGTTACATCGACATTGTGCAGCTGCTCATCAAGCACACTGCATCCATAGACCAAGCCACCACAGGTGGCTGGACTGCACTCCACTTCACATTGCAGTTCAGTTGCCTTGACATCACGCAGCTGCTCCTTGAGCACAGCGCATCTGTTGACCGGGCCACCACAGATGGCCAGACTGCACTGCATATTGCATTGCTGTGGGGTCACTTCGATGTCGCGCGGCTGCTCATCGAGCGCAGCACATCTCTTGACCAACCCACCAAAGATGGCTGGACTGCACTGCATCTTGCTGTGGACTGGGGTCACCTGGACATTGTGCAGTTGCTTCTCGAGCACAGCGCATCCGTCGACCAAGCCACCATAGATGGCAAGACTGCACTGCATTTCGCATCAAAGTTGGGTCACCTTGACATTGCACAGCTGCTCCTCGCGCACGGTGCATCTGTTGACCAAGCAGAGAAGGATGGCTGGACTGCACTCCATTTTTCAGTGAAGGAGGGTGACCTCAACATTGTACAGCTGCTTATTGAGCACAGCACCTCCATCAACCAAGCGACCAACGATGGCTGGACTGCGCTGCATCTCGCATTGGAGAGCGGTCACCCTGATGTTGTGCAGCTGTTTGTCGAGCACAGCACATCTGCCACCAAAGCAGAAAAGCGTGACAGGACTCACTGTGGAGATCCGTTTGTAACAGCAAGAGTAAAACGACCTAGAATAAAGTACTAGAGGCCCAGTGAGTTTACCATCAATTTGTAAAATTTAGTTGAATTTCTCCATTGTTATGACTATTGCTCTTTGTGGTGGTAATGTCAGTAACTGGCCACCTGGCCACCTTAGCGTTTCAATCCAAAAGCGGGAGGTGAGGTGGCGTTCAAGGGGTGACAACAAAGATGGCGGACTGCAGCCGGAAGGGAGGGGCGAGATGAGACTTAACAATTTAACAATGTGATATTCGTCTACGCAGAGAATGCTTAGGTACGGGTACTCGACGAACCCAAATGGGATAGGAAAGTATCGTAAGAGTCGTGAAGTCGTGATAGTCATGAATGCCGCTTGAGCGGCGGCAAGAGGAAAAGCAAAAACGACAGTGATGTGGTGGTTGAATGAATGGGTGTTCACGATGATGCGCGCGCTGCCATTGTCCGCTGGATGCTCCCAAAAATCCTTCCCGCCAAGCGAATTGCGCTCGTGTGCCAATCTGCTGATAGATGGCTTGTCAATTTATGTCTCTTCACGGTGTCCGGGACCATTTCGCGTGTAATGTGGTCACCAATGCGCGGGATCCGTCCCAGGTAATACTGTGAGATTTTCAGGGGCCAAATGCCAGCGTCGTCAACAAAAAGGGAGTTAGCTGCGTTCAAAATCGCGCGCTGGTCCTCTTCTCTCAGTATGCCCGCCTCAACTAATTTCCGCTCCGTCCGCAAGGAGACTTCTTCTCCCGCAGCACATCGCCACTCTTCAAATTCCGCGCAATCCACAAAGATGTGGTGGACGCTTTCCACCGCGTCACAACCCAGTCTACACATGCAGGAAGGTAGTTTGGATCTGGATTCCAAAACCTCGGCCGTCGGAAGTTGTCCCGATCGTGCCTAGAGCTGTATGACAGCGGAATGTGCGGATAGCGCCCTTGTGTAGGGATAATCGGGGGGAGGCATATTGCCGTGGATGGAGGTCAACATCCGCAACTTGTTTCCATGTGCGAGCTTCTCGGCGGCCTCCTTCGCTAAGAAGAAATCGATGAAATTCCGCGCATTTGACTCGAGCCATCCATCCGCTTTGGTGTACAGCGTGTATGTGTCCATGGTGAATGTTGGCGTGGGTGCGATAGGAACAAGCTCGGGAAATCGTTGTGATCCAACTCAGCGGAATGTCCTCGGGTGTACAGCATGTTGACGCGTCGTTCTCGAGCCAAGGCGAGGATCCAACGGTAATATGATCTTCCGTTCATGCCCCGCAGTCTGGAGTCTTGGCTAACGCGAGTTTGAATGTCTTCTATGAGGTCCACCGAGTTCTGGTGATCGGAGTACAAGGTAGGGATGACGGTTGGGTCGGCGTTGCTCCTGAGCACGAAAGCTAAAATATGGCCCATCAGTTCTCCGTGAAGGATGGATAGATTACGGCCGTTGAGCTGGACAACGAGCGTAGAGGGTCCGGTGACGGCAGCAGTCACACGGCGGCTCTCGCACAGCGACGCGGAAGCAGGGATCATAGAACCGTCTGTTCCCCATACCTGATGCCGCGCGCCGTCGGGGACGGCTGTAGAGCGCTGGCAGGGACCAGCTCGCGGATCCTCTCTTCAGCCCAATGTCGCCGGTCCTCACGCGATGCTAGCAGGTCCTGTGACCCGTCGAAGAGCCTGTTGGAAGTCGTGAATTAGAGTTGAGACGCAATTAGATTACCGGCCCGGAATGTATCACATGATCAATCACTTTCTTGTCTTTGTAACTTTCCCTGTAGGCTGGCCCCACGATTGGGACGAAATGGATCGATGGACGGTGGCTGTCTCGGGGGGATCCAGCAGACCTGTGCCTACGGAGGGGCCTGGACGCAGTGACTGTCACGCTGTGACACGACCAGGGTGGCGAAATTGGCCTCAGTTTCATTGATGAAAAGTCCGCTGGGCCACTTTTCTGAGGCAGCCAGTTTGTCCAGGGGCATCATCAGAGTAGCCTCAAATTGTTTTATGGAAATTGATCTCAGTTAGCGACGGCTGAATTAAACGGCCCTGCAGTGAAATTGGCCCAACTGTGAATGACTGGGTCAGCCGGCAGAGCCACTTTTCTGAGTGCTTCAAGAGACATCATTGGGGTAGCCTCAAATCGCTTTACGGAAACTGATCTCAGTTCGAAGGCCTGCGGAATTAAACGGCCTGCAGGGTGGCGAAATTGGCCTCAGTGTGAGTGACTGGTTAATGGATGAACAGCCTGCTGGGCCACTTTTCTGAGGCGGCCAGTTTGTCCAGGGGCATCATCAGAGTAGCCTCAAATCTTTTTATGGAAATTGATCTCAGTTCGAACGAAGGCTGAATTAAACTGTCTGCAGGGTGGCGAAATTGGCTCAACTGTGAATGACTGGTTCAGCCAGCAGGGCCACCTTTCTGAGGCAGTCAGTGTCTCAAAAGACATCATTTCAATAGCCTCAAATCGTTTTACGGAAACTGACCTCAGTTCGAGCGACTGTGGAATAAAACAGTCTGCAGGGTGGCGCAATTGGCCTCAGTGTGAGTGACTGGTGAATTGATGAACAGCCTGCTTCGCCACTTTTTGAGGCAGCCAGTTTGTCCAGGGGCATCATAAGAGTAGCCTCAAAATTTTTTACGGAAATTGATCTCAATTCGAGCAACGGCTGAATGATATGGTCTGCAGGATGACGAAATTGGCTCCAGTGCGGTGAATTGATGAACGGCCGGCTGGGCCACTTTTCTGAGGCAGCCAGTCTGTCCAGGGGCATCCCCAGAGTAGCCTCGATTTTTTTTTTACGGAAATTGATCTCCGTTCGAGCGATGGCTGAATGAAACGGTCTGCAGGATGACGAAATTGGCTCCAGTGCGGTGAATTGATGAACAGCCGCCTGGGCTACTTTTCTAAGGCAGCCAGTTTGTCCAGGGGCATCCTCAGAGTAGCCCCAAATTGCTTTACGGAGACTGATCTCAGTTCGAAGGCCTGCATTCAAAGGGCTGCCATTTTGAAAAGCATGACCAGGCACAATAGAGATGCATTCAAATGGCTGCCATTATGAAAAGGGTGACCTGGCGCAATAGAGGTTCATTCAAAGGGCTGCCATTTTGAAAAGCATGACCAGACACAATAGAGGTGCATTCAAATGGCTGGCATTTTGAAAAGCGTGACCTGGCGCAATAGAGGTGCATTCAAAGGGCTGCCATTTTGAAAAGCATGACCTGATGCAATTGAGCTGCATTCAAATGGCTGCCATTATGAAAAGGGTGACCTGGTGCAATAGGGGAGCATTCAAAGGGCTGGCATTTTGAAATGCATGACCTGACGCAATATTTTCAGCGCCTGCTTAGCGGGCCAGTCAAAGGGCTGGCATTTTGAAAAGCATGACCTGGCGTAATAGAGGTGCATTCAAATAGCAGGCATTTTGAAAAGCATGACCCAATGCAATAGGGGTGCATTCAAAGGGCTGCCATGTTGAAAAACATGACCTGACACAATAGAGCTGCATTCAAATGGCTGGCATTTTTAAAAGCGTGACCTGGCACAATAGAGGTGCATTCAAATGGCTGCCAGTTCGAAAAGCGTGACCTGGGGCAATAGAGGTGCATTCAAGGGGCGGGCATTTTGAAACGCATGACCTGGCGCAATAGAGGTGCGTTCAAATGGCTGGCATTTTGAAACGCATGACCTAGCGCAATAGAGGTGCATTCAAAGGGCTGCCATTATGAAAAGGGTGACCTGGGACAATAGAGGTGCATTCAAAGGGCTGGCATTTGAAAAGCATGACCTGATGCAATAGAGCTGCATTCAAATGGCTGGCATTTTGAAAAGCGTGACCTGGCACAATAGAGGTGCATTCAAATGGCTGCTAGTTTGAAAAGCGTGACCTGGTGCAATAGAGGTGCATTCAAGGGGCTGGCATTTTGAAAAGCATGACCTGGCGCAACAGAGGTGTGTTCAAATGGCAGGCATTTTGAAAAGCATGACCTGACGCAATAGAGATGCATTCAATTTCAAGTGGCTGCCATTTTGAAAAGCATGACCTGGTGCAATGGAGGTGCATTCAAAGGGCGGGCATTTTGAAAAGCATGACCTGATGCAATAGGGGAGCATTCAAAGGGCTGCCATTTTGAAAAGCATGACCTGATGCAATAGAGCTGCATTCAAATGGCTGGCATTTTAAAAAGCATAACCTGGCACAATAGAGGTGCATTCAAATGGCTGCCATTTTGAAAAGCATGACCTGGTGCAGAGGTGCATTCAAAGGGCTGGCATTTGAAAAGTATGACCTGGCGCAATAGAGGTGCGTTCAAATGGTGGGCATTTTGAAAAGCATGACCGGACACAATAGAGATGCAGTCAATTTCAAATGGCTGCCATTTTGAAAAGCATGACCTGGCGCAATGAAGGTGCATTCAAATGGCAGGCATTTTGAAATGCATGACCTGATGCAATAGAAGTGCATTCAAATGGCTGGTATTTTGAAAAGCATGACCTGGTGCAATAGAGGTGTATTCAAAGGGCTGCCATTTTGAAAAGCATGACCTGGCACAATAGAGGTGCATTCCAATGGCTGGCATTTTAAAAAGTGTGATTTGGCACAATGGAGGTGCATTCAAAGGGCTGGCATTTTGAAAAGCGTGACTTGGCACAATAGAGGTGCATTCAAATGGCTGGCATTTTGAAAAGCATGACCTGGCACAATAGAGGTACATTCAAATGGCTGCCATTATGAAAAGGGTGACCTGGCACAATAGAGGTGCATTCAAAGGGCTGGCATTTTGAAAAGCGTGACCTGGCACAATAGAGGTGCATTCAAATGGCTGCCAGTTCGAAAAGCGTGACCTGGGGTGATAGAAGTGCATTCAAGGGGCTGCCAGTTCGAAAAGCGTGACCTGGGGCAATAGAGTTGCATTCAAGGGGCAGGCATTTTGAAACGCATGACCTAGCGCAATAGAGGTGCGTTCAAAGGGCTGCCATTTTAAAAAGCATGACCTGATGCAATAGAGCTGCATTCAAATGGCTGGCATTTTGAAAAGCGTGACCTGGCACAATAGAGGTGCATTCAAATGGCTGGCATTTTGAAAAGCATGACCCGATGCAATAGAGCTGCATTCAAATGGCTGACATTTTGAAAAGCGTGACCTGGCACAATAGAGGTGCATTCAAATGGCTGCTAGTTTGAAAAGCGTGACCTGGTGCAATAGAGGTGCATTCAAATGGCTGCCATTTTGAAACGCATGACCTGATGCAATAGAGTTGCATTCAAGGGGCAGGCATTTTGAAACGCATGACCTAGCGCAATAGAGGTGCGTTCAAAGGGCTGCCATTTTAAAAAGCATGACCTGATGCAATAGAGCTGCATTCAAATGGCTGGCATTTTGAAAAGCGTGACCTGGCACAATAGAGGTGCATTCAAATGGCTGGCATTTTGAAAAGCATGACCTGCTGCAATAGAGGTGCATTCAAAGGGCTGGCATTTTGAAAAGCATGACCAGACACAATAGAGGTGCATTCAAATGGCTGGCATTTTGAAATGCATGACCTGACGCAATGGAGGTGCATTCAAAGGGCTGGCATTTTGAAATGCATGACCTGATGCAATATTTTCAGCACCTGCTTAGCGGGCCAAACTAGTTAGTGGGCCACTTGCATGATAGAAAGTGCTGTGATATAGAATCCCGGGATTTGGTGGTTATAAGATGGAATATGACCTATTGCGACACTGCATGTCAAATTTCGAGGCAGATTGATGCGGTGATCAAAAGTTATGGGAATTTCTCGATCAAGATGCCGGTGTGTGAACATCATTTCTTATCTCTGAACGGCCCTGGCGCTCGTCTTTGGCTTGTTTCTTCACCAATTCTTCGCCGATTCACAAGTTTTTAGGCACGTTCACATCCCCTGATTTGAATCAATGACTCCACACCATACCATATGTGAAAATGACTCTCCCTCACCTTTTGGACCCTTGAAGATCATCCTGAGCGGCACAATCCAAGCACCTCTATAGCAATCCACCGGTCTTGGCTAAGGACTTGGAACTTGGTTGTTGCATTTGACACCACTAACCCACTATCCACCACCGTCGAGTTGACTTTCAACTGCCAGACTTTCTGTTCACGCTGGGCTACCACTCTAAACCACCGAATTTCAGTTGCAGATCAAGATGGATTTTGTTGGACAGGTTATTGGTATGTGAGGGTCATCCGTTGCATTTAAATATTTCTTAATACTTCCTATGGAGCTGTCTGTGTCTTCATTTTGGGTATCCAATTGACTCTCTGGACAGGCTCAACGACAAAAATGTCAAGGTGGCCCAGTAACCAGTCTCAGATAATAGAGCTGCATTCAAATGGCTGCCATTTTGAAAAGCATGACCTGGTGCAATGTGCTTTTCAAAATGGCAGCCATCTGAAATTGAATGCATCTCTATTGCGCCAGGTCACGCTTTTCAAAATGGCAGCCCTTTGAATGCACCTCTATTGCGTCAGGTCATGCTTTTCAAAATGCCTGCCCTTTGAATGCACCTCCATTGCACCAGGTCATGCTTTTCAAAATGGCAGTCATTTGAATGCACCTCTATTGTGCCAGGTCACGCTTTTCATAGTTTCGGAGCAAGCCTGTCTCCGCACCGGCGAGCCGGTGAATCTCGGAGAGAGGCTTGGTCCAAACTACCAAAAAAGGACTATGTGTTCAAATGCATTTTTCTCGGCCATTTTAACTATGATTGTCATGGTCTTGCTTGATAATATGTTCCTTGGATGTCCCTCTAGAGCCTTACATTCTCAACTTTCAAAAATATTATATTGTTCTTGCACTGCACTCGATCTTTGAACGGTTTGATGCAGTTGTGATATATCCCAAACTATTGCCATTAATTGGGAATTCCGCTGGTTTTATGGGCTCGATGGATTGGGAACATAATTTACAGTGAGTTTACCAGCAATTTCTATGCAGAGGACTGCCTTGGTCATGCAGGAAAAATAATTTTGTTCTTGCGGGCGGTGTGTCACAATTTGTGACATGTGTGACTCAACCTCACCCACCTTGGTCATATGGGGGAGCATCAAAGCATCGAGGGAATGAGAGGACATGTTTTGGATGGCATACAATCATAATGAGTGCTGAAAAAAAATTGGAAGGAAGAAAACTTATAACATAATCTTCGGTACAGCTGACTAAGCACACCATTTCACCTGTCGTTGAGCTGCAGCCTTGTCATATCACCTATCCTCACAAATAAAAGCCATTCCAGCATCTAACCTGCAGGAGGAATCTAACTGCCAACTTACATTTTTTATTTTCACCATGGGTATAGTAGCACAGAGGAAATTCCATTCCTTCAGATTTGTGAAGAAGGCCATGTTCAGGACCCTTTCTTGGGCTGCCGGGGGCATCTATCAGAAATCCAAGTAGGCCAAAACATTTTCTCGCTTCCAATCTACAAGCTATCAACTTAGACCGAAGGGATCAAACCTGTTTCTGAAGCGGGAGAGCAATCAGAACACATTGCCCTTTTTCTTGATCTTGGCACAAGCCCCTTTCTCAGAATTCCCTGCGAAGCATGTGAATGTCACGTGTGCTGAGAACGGCGGCTTGATCCGAACCTACGCTTTTCAAAATACCAGCCATTTCAGGAGCATAAGAACTATTTATCCTTTTCACAATCTTGTAGTTGTGACCTTGAATGGCGCTAGTGAAGCGTAGAGATGAACCTAGTAGTGTGGCATTTAGTTCCACTTCCAAGGAAACGGACAAGTAGTTCAAGAGCTATTACCTATCTATCATTTGCTCAGGGGCATGTAATTGAGAGCCTCGATCATTCAGGTTAGTGCATCCTAATGACGAGCCTAGTGCGCCCTGTCAAGGGCTTTTGTTTGGTTTTGGTTTCGAGGCAAAGGGGTCAGTGGTTCAATTGCTATTGCTTATTCACCTTTTACTCAAACCCACGCAATTCAGCCTTAATCAATCGCCCGTAAGAATTGGCCTCGGATTCATCGAGCTAGAGGGCCCGGAAGAGGGGTGAAAACACCGTTTTTTTTTTTGAGGAGCTCCAGAAATATTTATTTCGCCTGGCATAAAGATTCCCTGCTCATCGAAGATACTATTGGTATTGGTATGTATCTTCATGATGCAAGTCTTTTTAAGGTGATCCATGTCTCGAGCCTGAAGTTATTCACGATTCATTCCCTAAATCGGCCAGATCGGGGAGGTTATCACAGTGTGTGACGCGCCGAATCCTCGTCACCCACGCGCGAAATAATTCTCATACTCGGAGATGGGGTCTATAATTTGTCTCTCAGGTCCTGAACTGCCTTCAAAGGTCTATTCTTCATCCCAGGTGAACTAGATATATTATAGTTGAGGAAGAAAATTGCAATAGTCACAAATAAGAGGTTGAAGCTTTCATTTACCAGAGGGTGGTTCCCCAAGCCCTAGAGTGTTACTTTGAGTATCCAGAATCTCTCTAACTTTTCATAATGACATGACCTTGCCATCTGTGGATCATAGAAGGTGTATCCTCCATTCCCATAAGCTCGCTGTAGGCTTGGCTACTTGGTAGAAAAAACAAGTTATCCTAGAGGCTCAGAACCTCCGGATTTTGGATCTGACGCGTGACTCGACGCTTAGGGATACCAAATGTGGTTTCTTTATGTGCCAGAATTTGCCCATGGGTGGGTACGAAACGCGTCGAGCCCTCAGTGACCACGTGAGGTGGGATACAGATATTGAATTTAGTCGGTCAACAGATGGCTGATCAGGTGGGTTACAGCTGGAGAATAGGCTGGAGAACTCATGGCCGCCAGCTGGCTGTGAACCAGACAGCTTTCGTGCCACGCATCTGTCGGGTGACCGTGCCAGCCGGGGTCAGCGTGTCGGCACTTTGGCGGTGTACTATTCTCTTGTGCTGATTGATTCATGCTAACAAATTTGAAACAAAAACAAGTTCAATATTCAATATTCGCTCGATCTGGCAGAGCAAAAAATCTTGTATCCACACTTGATTGGTAGTTTGAATATCACTAATCAGCACCCAACTGATCAATACATACCCTTTTCTAGAATCTCTCGGCACAACGGAGCTCTCTGTCAAAGATATGGCGGACAACATATTCCTTGCATGTAGCCATCGTAGCACTGGAGTGCTACAGATGAATGAGCCGCAGCTATTCATGCTACCACCTACTTTGAAAGAGCTATGCACCACATGTCCGTTAACAATACCAATGTAGATATAGGGTTGGTTTCGTTCTTTTGAACTCATCAGGTGGGCAACACAGCCCACAACCAACGGCATCGATATCAGGCAGACAATTTGGCATATTGTTTCCCATGATGACGGCCTGACAGCAGGCAAAACGACTGGCCAGGTTGTTCTGCCTACCCTCAAGGACAATCATCACCGACTGGCCAGAAAGAGACTGTGTGACTGGCCGGGCCACACAGCTCAATCTGTCCCCCAGAACCCAAACAGAAGTCGCAACTTGTCAGGTTGCGACAACCTTGATCCCCCAGAACCCAAATAGAAGTGGCAACTTGCCAGGTTGCAAATTTTATCCCCCAGAACCCAAACAGAAGTCGCAACTTGTTGGGTTGCGACGTCCTTGATCCCCCAGACCCAAATAGAAGTCGAACTTGCTAGGTTGTGACTTTTATCCCCCAGAACCCAAACAGAAGTTGCAACTTGTCAGGTTGCGCGACTTGATCCGAACCAAAAAAGTTGCAACTTGCAGTGCAACTTATTAACTCCCCCGGAACCCAAACAGAAGTCAAAATTTGTCGGGTTGCGACGTCCTTGATCCCCCAGAACCCAACAGAAGTTGCAACTTGCCAGGTTGCGACGACCTTAATCCCAGAACCCAAACAGGAGTCACAACTAGTGTATCCCTTCAGAACATGTGTGGCGTGCAATGGCAGTGCTCATGGTCAGCTACGATTGAATAAATGTTCATCCATGAGGAACGAACATTCCACTCACCAAGCAATACAGAGAATGTAAAAGCTTCTTTCATGCCATGGGTAGAGACGAGATGAGCTTGGAGGAGACTACCAATTAAGCATCAATGATGCTATGTCGACGCTGGACCTATAAAACATCGATAAAATATCAATAAAATCAAAATTTAAGGTGGAAAGAAGAAAAAGGGTATGAGTACCCAGCCTTGACTGCTCTCGGAGAATTTCGACAAGAGAGAACCACGCTCTGCCGATGCTAATTCACGGTGCATTATGTGTGAACAGTATGAAAGAGGGTGATCAGACCTCGGTCAGGGCTGCCATGTGGCTTTGTGAATAAACGACGGCAGAGGGGCAGGCAAACGAAACAAAGGAAGAATGGGGCAGAGGCCAAATGGGCGTGCACAGAGTGGAGTGGCAGAGGTCAAATGGGCATGCACAGAGTGGAGCGGCAGAGGTCAAATGGGCATGCACAGAGTGGGGCGGCAGAGGCCAAATGGGCATGCACAGAGTGGGGTGGCAGAGGCCAAATGGGCATGCACAGAGTGGAGCGGCAGAGGCAAATGGGCATGCACAGAGTGGGGCGGCAGAGGCCAAATGGCATGCACAGAGTGGGGTGGCAGAGGCCAAATGGCATGCACAGAGTGGGGTGGCAGAGGCCAAATGGGCATGCACAGAGTGGGGTGGCAGAGGCCAAATGGGCATGCACAGAGTGGGGTGGCAGAGGCCAAATGGGCATGCACAGAGTGGGGTGGCAGAGGCCAAATGGGCATGCACAGAGTGGGGTGGCAGAGACCAAATGGGCATGCACAGACAGAGTGGGGGTGGCAGAGGCCAAATGGGCATGCACAGAATGAGGAGAGGCCAACGATGCTGAATTGTCCTGAAAAGCCAAGCCTTTATATACGTTCTCGGAAAGTTATTTCCCGCGTCTGCTCCGGGTTTCGGAGGTTCCGTCCACCGAACCCATAAACTCGGGATCAGTATCTGAAGTCCGGACTCCAGAGTGCCTGTCGAACTTCAGTGCCAGAATGATTGCCGCCGCGGATTCTTAATGGACGAAGGCCTCAACTTTTTGACCAGACATAACAGAATTCCGCTTTGCTCATTTCTGAAAGGGAGCCACACTACCAAAATCGTCCAAAAAGGATGGCTCCAGGGACTACCACAATTCAAGTCAAGATAAGGATCGCCCCGTGTGTTCTCAAATAGTCCGGAGGTGGGTGTGCGATCTCATGCCTCTGGCGGCTGCACTGTTTTGTTCAACCGAAGGTAGGAGTATCATCAAGATCAAACAAAAATGGGAGTCCTTCAAGGTAGTCCTGATGTATCCTTCTTTTCCTCAGCAACTCAATAGGCAACTAGTAGCTCAAAATCCTGATTTGACCAGCGGAAGAATGTCAACACCACCCGATGCCGAGTTCAAACCTGCCACGAGGGCCAGAAAATAGGGAGCTTGCGCAAAAGCCGCACGAGCTGCGTGCGGATTTTTTGCATTGCCAGAGCCGCAGGGTTATTTCAATTATTACGTTAACAAATACCATTTTGGAGTTGAAACTGGTCTGTAATGTCCGTAATCTGTGTATTCTGTGGACGCCCTGGTGGCCCAAGCGTGGACAGCCACTGAACAGCCACCTGATGCAAAAATTCGCAAAAATTCGCTATTAAATCACCCAGACAATATATACATGGCCATTTTTGTGCGTCCTGGCTTCAATTGAATGCTTAGATCCCTGAAAACCTTAAATCAGTCAAGTGCTGCCTTTTCCCTGTCCAAACCGTCCAAAACACTGGAAGGAAGTGTTATGCTTCTGCGTTATTTATTAGCCAGGATTTATCTCACTCCCCGACTGTCAGCACCGAATATTCAATTGCTTCGTTCATGGCGGGCAGTCTGCAGAAACTTCGTGGTGGGATCGCGTCGCTATCAACAAGTCTGAAATTTCAAAACCAAGCATGTTAGACATGGCTTCACATTCCCCGCATCAATTGTCATTTCCAACCCCATGGTTTTGAGTTCACAGTCCACCGAAAACAAATTCCCCTCGCTCTGTGTTACGCGACGACTTTTAATGGCTGACAAGGCCTAACCGTGCAAAAACTGGGGCTTGATTTACGACGAGAGGTATTTTCTCATGGTCAACTTTACTCTGCAGCGAGTCGGGTCCCTGACTCCGTAAATGTGTTAGTTCTGAAACACGAAGGGGGTGCGTCTATTACTTGTATCTTAAGCAGATGCCTCGAATCACATTGTGCATGTTTGCCTGTTCCTAATCTACCCTATTTTCGCAGCCGCTCCTCGACACGCCCCATGTTAGTCATTCATTACTCGTATCTTAAGCAGATGCCTTGAATCACATTGTACATGTCTGCCTGTTCCTAATCTAATACACATGAACACGTGGAGGTTGAAGATGTTGTATTCCAAGATGTTCCTACTAAGGACAACATTGCCGACTCTTTCACCAAATCGCTGCCTTTCCCTCTATTTGCGACTTTCCGTGAACGGATGGGAGTTCGTTGATGGGATTCTATTCGAGGAGGAGATGGACTTTTCGGTGAGGGGGAGTGTTGGAGTTTCACCCAGAAAGTCCGATCTTGTGGGGACGACGGGAACCGGGCTCTGTATAAGAGTGGCTCGATGTCGCTGGCCCATCTGGATGGCCAAGATGGTTGGCATTTATCGCACTTTCATACATGATAATAAGTTGAACCCCTTTGCATAGGTTTGATTTGCTACAAGATTGTGATTCACTGTTTCATTGACGGCTACTGCCGGTTCGTCCTGGGCATTCGTGTTCATAACAACCGTGGAGCCAGTTTCCGCCAGCTCTTTCAAGAGATCATCGCGACACACGGATGCCCTAGTCGCCTTCGGGGCGATCATGGCGTGGAGAACATTGAGGTTGCAATTTATTTTGAAGAGATGAATGGCAGTGGCCGTGGATCATTTATCTGGGCAGGTATGTCCGCATCCCGTCGCTCTCTTCTGTCACTGGTTGACTTTCGGATATTGAAGAAGTGTTCACAACACTCGCATAGAGCGACTGTGGTATGACATTATGGATTCGGCAAGAAATGGAAAGTATTCTTCCTCGACCTCGAGACCAATCATGGTCTCAACCCAACTCGTCCCGGCCATATCTGGCTTCTTCACCATCTTTTCCTTTCATCTGTCCACCGCGATGCACAGGACTGGGCAGAGGCCTGGAACTCTCATCAACTCACCGTCAGGCGCCAGCGGGAGCGTAGTCCAAGAGATCTTTTTCCCTTTGGAATGTTGCGCGAGGGGCCGTTTCTCGCTGCGCCAGAGGAGATTGAGGACATAAACGAGTATGGCATTTCCTGGGAGGTGAACGAGGAGCCTGAGCTCATCGCTCATCTACTTGAAAACAACCTTCACGAGCACTTGGAAGCAGATCATGATCCCTTCGCCCCATCTAGAATGCCTGCCAACCTCTCAGAGGTTTTATGTGAACCACCCAACTGTCCCTTCACCCAGCTCAGCTTCAGCTTCTTGATAGTCCTCAACGCTCAGGTGGATTTGTTCATAGCACGTTGCATTCAACAAGGCGATATAGCGTAAAATAATAGACTCCCATATCCTCATGCCCTGAACACTTCGCCACTATCTGGAACCTCTCCCTGTAGCAAGGATAATAAGTGTCATTAATCAGCGCACGCCTGTGCGAAAATACACATACTGGAAGAGAGATTTCCATTCCTTCAGCGTACTCAACTCCTTCTCAGACAAACTAGAATGCCCGACTTTATTGATATCGTCGTCCTCGTGGCTGTATCTAGCCAAGGCGCACGAAATGTCCTTTCCAGCATATTTGCTGTACAGCTTGTTTGGCGCAAATTATATACATATTACCCAAGAGGGCATTATTTTACTTGCTGGAGACAGGAAAAGTAAGCATCTCGCTCGCCCCCTAGACCAATCAGAATACGGGCATCTGGCGTTCCGTCTCTGAGAGATGGTCTACAATGTAGATGGCAGGTGGTTGAAGAGCACCAATGCAGCAAGATCACTGTTGATTCCCTCCATAGGGGCAGGAAGGATGAGCGAAAATGTCTTATCCATCGTCACCATGAGAGTCAGAGTAAGAGTGCAGGGATCAGAGGAGGGGATTGTCAAGGTGAAGAGCCCAGTCCCGTGAATAAACAGCTTTGGAGAAAACCCCATTCATATGTAACACTCTCACTGTGCCGCAGAACGACACGTTTTTGTCGCCCTGCGGCCACGTATTTTTCCTATCAGTGACCCAGTCCTCTGCCCTTCATTCTAGCATTTATCCCCCATCTTTTCTTGCTCTCCCCATCCCCGCAAATTCTGTTCAAGCAGCGGTCGGAAATCTCATTGGACCATTATCTACATTCTTTCCTCAATGTGAACCCCCTGCTGGATTCAAGTGTCTGCCTAGCTGTCAGCATTCAATACTCTTCAGCCAAAACGCTACCGAACCCTGATATTAGACCTGGACAGACTTTTCCGCTGCCGCCTCGCCACCTCGCCCGCTTGTGACTCTTTTCACGGCACCATGGCCCCAGAACGAGTCTTTCTGCGTACGGCAACATCCCTGAGCTCGATGGCAGGGGTTTGAACTACCTTCTCTTCTCATTCCGTGTTGAGGTTGTGTTCGTCGACCTAGGCTCGTGACCAACCTGCCTACGAGCAAAAAAATGTGGCGAGCACTTTGCCGTAGGTAGGCTGGTACAATTCGGGCTGTCCAATTGGGCTGAGCCCGGAGTTTGAAAATTTGAGTGGTGCCGATCAACGGCATCACGGTGGCTATGCTATCCCATCAATTCTCAAATTAAATTTGAGCGTTCAAAGCACGCCGAATATGCCCTTAATGAAAATTCTGAAGAGACAGATTTCGAGGGTTTGATGATGAGACTCTGCTATCTCTTTTGAATTTTTGCAACCGACTTAAAATGGGCCCAGAACGAGAGAAAAGGAAAATTTTCAAACTCCGGCCTCAGCCCTTTTGTTTGTCCCGAGTTGTACCAGCCTGCCTACGGCAAAGTGCTCGCCACATTTTTTTTCTCATCGTAGGCAGGCTGGTAACGGGCCTATCGCCAACCTTGGTGTCTGGGGAAACCTCAATGGCGACAACAAACCTCCTACCATCCTCTCCACTATCGCCGCTGCCGTCACCGCAAGAAAGACACCCCCTGTTCCAACTGCAGACCAGCAGGAGGAAATCGACGAATGGAAGGCGCTCGAGCTGAAGGCTCGCTCCTACCTTCTCCCAACTCCGTCGCCTTGAAGATGCGCAAGTACGCCACCGTTGCCGAGATGTGGCAGTGGTTGATTTGCGCGTACTTTATTGCCAGTCAGTCCATTGCACTCGCAAGGCTAGTCAAGGCAGGCATTTCCACCGAGTTCCATCAATCGGTGACATTGAGCTTGCTTCGCAGCTCCGTCAGGCGACTATTTGCACACCTGTACCGAGACACCTCTTTCTCGGTAACAATATACGATACCGACATTTCCCGAGTGCTAACTTCGAGCTCGACAACCATTGATCCTTTGGCATTGTAACCTCCTCCCTCGGAGTCTCTCCTGCCAACATAGTCAACCGCCGACAGAAGCACAGTCACTCTCTGCACTAGTATACGTGAACGACTATCTTCAATTTCACCCCGGTAGACGAGAGAATCTACTCAGCGCTCGCAAATAAACCCATATTTTCCTTGTTCGGCGCCGCCGTACGACACCCATGCAGACCTCCGAGGGTTCACTCGCTGTTTTCCCCAAAGGATTGTGAATCTGATGCGCCATTCGGGTTCGGATTTGATG
Organism: Mycena leptocephala; assembly: GCA_029378395.1. Taxonomy (NCBI): domain Eukaryota; kingdom Fungi; phylum Basidiomycota; class Agaricomycetes; order Agaricales; family Mycenaceae; genus Mycena; species Mycena leptocephala. The sequence continues at coordinate 127,155 of JARJLF010000345.1, forward strand.
TTGCGGCCGATGCCCATGCCGGCCCGTGAGGGTTGTTGACGCCGGTGCATTGACGTTTGCGTTCGCGCAGGCCATTCCCGCATTGCCGCTAAGGCATTCATTTCATCCATGGTTTAATACACCAAATTTTGTTGCAAAGGTGCAGTACAAATTCCTCAGTAAATTCCCTCACAGGTCTCGTTCTCGCTTTTTGTGTGGGGTGGTCTCCATTCGCGCACTTGCGTCTGGGGACACGCTTCCAGCTCGGTTTGGGGGGTCCCCAGCCGCACGCACGCTTCTGGGCCGATCGAAGCAGCCGAAGTGAGCCGAAGTGCGGCTCCTTGGCTGCTCCGCCCGGCTCATCCCCACACACGGGCAGGATCTTCATGCCGAAGATCCGCACACATCGAAGGAGAGGATCTCGTCGGCAAGAAAAGTGTGCTAGTGTGCAGGAAGAGTTCTCGCCGGTGTTGTTGGCAAGGTATTGCTTGATGAAATCACGAATCGGCCAAGCACCCTGGAATCGTTGGAAATAAGGTGGAGGCCGTGGGAACCCAGCACCTTTAGATAAGCAGCCACTTGTGACAATTGTCACACTTTTATTGTGGGATGCTCAAACAATATTTCAATATTTGCTCTTCTAGGAATAATTTCTATAGGTTAGCAAAGAAGATCCTAGGAAAGACTTTCATCAAAAAGTCAATCTTGGCTGAGATATAAAAGTGTGACAAAGTCTGTAACATAAATGTGACTTGTGCGGAAAATGGGTTTCTCGCAAAATGAAGCACTTTTGTCAAAAAGAGCTGTAAGATCTGAAACAACATAGCCACAACACTGCCACGACACTGCCACGACACTGCCACAGCGGCACAGCGGCATGTCACATGAACATTCTCACCCAGCGTTAGAGGGTGGTCAGAAGGGGGAAGAAGTTAATCTATTATATTTTAAGCTTCAATAGCCTAGATGCACTGTTTTGAGCCCATCCCAAGTCATGGATGCTTTTTTCTCCAATAAATTTTTGTGGCAGCCCAATTTGAAACGTTCACACGATCACATGACCGCTTATCTAAAGGTGCTGGGTTCCCATGGCCTCCACCTTATTTCAAGTCTTTCTTGATCTAAAAGATTTCAGTTTAGTACGCTATCAAAGCCAAAAAAAATACTCACGAGTGCGATGACCTTTTCGAGTGTGGCGGGGACTTGTTAGCTTATTGTCTTGCCAGTTTGCAGAAATCTGTTGGTGTAATAACGAACAAGGCGCTGCAATCACTGATTAGCCCCAAACAGCGGGGAATTACAAGGCGACGACACACCATGAGCCTGTTGTAGCGTGGCTTGTTCTTTGGAAGACACATTTCCCACGTCTCCCTGATTTCATCCCTCCGAAAACTCCTCCTGATCCACATTTCTCCAAGCTATCTCTCGTCTCCACCCTCCCCGCCAGTTCCAGTGTAAATCCGACACATGTAGAGAGCTCCCCATGTTCTCCCTAACTCCTGCTTGGCCCCAATAGCCCAGTATGCACCCAGATTAAATATACCACGAACAATTTGCTCCCCAGGAGCAAAGCGAGTCGCTGCCGTGTCTGCGTCCGCGCCAACAGCACTGCTGTATCACCGCGCTTCCGTCCAGCAAAGTGGATCGCGCGAGCTGTGATGCCTTTCCCACCGCCGGCGATTCGCTGACCGCATAATAATCCGCCTTACATGTAGTACCTGCGCTTCGCTGCGTTGGCAGGCAACTGATAAAGGCAGGACCTAGAATCTCTCAACCAGCTCCAAAATTACACGAGCCATTCATTCGGTTCTATATTGAACTTCTATAAAGGGCGGATGCAAGGATGAGCAGAGAGCACGCACAGCGTTGCAAACACAGGTTGATAAACGCACAACTCAAGTTCATTTAGGTGAGGGCATCCAGTGTACAGTAACTGATTCCTGTATAAGCTCCAATTAACGCTGTGTACAACCTGTTTTGTCTGTGATGATCTTTCAAACAGAGGTCTTGCGGTTTCCCAATGGTCCACCGCCTTTGGCAGGTCACCATGTCCTTTGGAAATATCCCCAAGTCTAGTCATACATTCAGCTCTCCTCTGATGCACATCCATCAGAGTGAATCCCTCCAAAGCAACCATGAACAGGCTGGAAGCACTATTCTCATCATTGTCCGAGAGAAATATGTCCCCCAAGAATTGAAGAGCTTGATGGATGCCACGTTTATATTTGAACTTCAGAGAAAGTGCCAGAAACAATACTGTCCAGCTGGACATTAAATGTTTTCGAGGCCAGCGGCGCAAGTCGCTCCAAGGAGTAGAATACCAGTTCTGTATCTTTTTTTGTAAGCAAGTTGATGCACTGTTGAAAGATCATCTTTGCTTCATGAATCTCTCCTTCTCTGAGGCAGAGGTCGCCTTGGACAGCATCACACATCACCTCTTCTCTCCTTTTAGCCGTCTCAAATATTTTTCTGGCTGCATCCAAGTTCCTCATCACCTCGTCTTTTGGGGCACTCATGTGCGCACCAAGGTCCGCACTATTGAGCAAAGCACATGCACGACTATATAAATCTTGATCTGTGGGGATTTTCCGAAGAATCTGGACATCAATGTTGTGTGCTTCAATGTATTCTGATTTTGACTTGTGGATCTCTGCCTGTAGATTCATGAGGCTATGGTATCTGTTGCCACCTGATAATCCACAAAGACCCAAAAGATGCATGGCTGTTTTGCAAACAGAAACACATCTGCTGTAGTTACCGAAGCTGTATAAGCACAGTGCCGACATGTAATGCGCGTCCTTCTCCCAACAAATCACCTGATATTCTGACTAGTCTCTGTGCTTTATATGCCTGGACCTGGGCAGTGCAATGATCATCAAGATCCGAGTTAATCACTGCCAACTGATACAATGCATCGGAGTGCCTTTTGGTGTTCCCAGTGGAATGTGCCAAAGATATAGCTGCTTGGCAAAATTCTATGGCTTTGGGTGGGTCAAGCTTAGCATCCCGACAGTAGCCTCCAATCTGCATGTAAAACAGGCCTATGTAACCGTTGTTACTATCATAACAAAGGAACCCTAACTGAGGAGCCTACATTTAAGATCTGGGTCATCAAAGTGCTCAAAACAATTCAAGGCTTCAGCTGCAAGTGTGTCTGGGTTGGAGATTGGAACCTGTATGGAAGATCGAAATAGCTCAATAATGACGTAGGTCTGAGCCGATGATCACCGGGATGTGGGAGGACATTGTGTAGCTGATGAATCAGTGGTGTGATTCCCCGGCCCGTGGATAGACTGAATCGATTCAGATAACATGTGCTATAAACTACATCTTTGAGTTCCGGGTGACCCTGTTGGAGAGGGCATTGTGAATGTTGGTTAGATTTGATGATATCTGTGAAACTGTTCCTGAAACCATCTCAGATCCGCGGTGATTGTCATAGAATTTGAGGAGTGACTGGAAATATTTGAAAAGAGGTTGGATGAGATTCTCTGATGGAGGTTGAATTTTATTCATGTATTCCCTGATAGGCGCCAACGCCTTGAGGCGTTTTTGTTCATTGCTATATGCCAGGGAAGTGCCAATCATTGTGGCTTTGCATTCAAGGATATTCTGAACAGGAAATTTACTTTGCACCAATTCCACATCTGAAAGTCCATCCGGGAGCATATACAGCAGACTGAGAAGATCCTGTGAATGCCTATTGAGCCTAGGACTTGACAGAGACAGTGAAATCGATAATTCCAAGTTGGCTCCTTTATCAGTGCCAGCTGAGATTAGAGATGTTTTTCTCCCTCTCCCAGCGGGCCAAGACATTGGAGCATCCCTCCGAGTCCACCAGATGTGCAATGAGATTGACTGCAAGGGGCATGTTGTCTGTGAGGGAAAGGACCTTATCAACCTCATCTAGGTTGTGGTTTTCATCAGCGATGTCGATGAATGTTTTTCGAGCAGCATCTTGATCCAAGGGCTTCAGAGGCAGCAGAAAGGTCTTGTCCACTTTCCCGGGTCTTTCTGCCCCTCGCATTGTAATCTGTCACAATTTCAGAAAATCCATGGGAAGGAAAACATGCACTCACCATCAAAGCCAGATGCTCTACATCTGTAAGCAGGGATAGAAACTCCTCAATGTCTCCACGGCACTCCATAGGGTCCCACACCGTTTCAAGGTTATCAAGAACCAAGAGACTGCTAGAGCAACTGGAGAAGTGCTGGACAACCGCTTGACTTAGATCCCTGCCAGGTTTGAGCCCAAATTGGGCTCCAATGAGTGCTGCAAGTTCGATCTTGCTTGATGCAGAGTCGCAGGCAACAAAGAAACAATGTTGCTGATATCTCGTCCTTATCTGTGCATGGCGGATAACAGCTCTTGCAAGACTGGTTTTCCATTCCTCCACTGCCCACCACTGGTTATAGCTTTCCGTCACAGTAAGTATCCTGTCTGGAGTTGTGATAACTCGATTTAGACGGAGGTTCTATATCAGATGCCACTCCCATACAATGTTGTGAAACTCACTCAATATTGCTTCAGAATCGTATTCTCACGACTAATTACTATAGTCTTACAATCAAAATGCCATTTCGTCAATTCGTCAAGGAGCCTCGGGGTGCGTGAGAACCCAAAAAAATTCGTCAAGCAGCAGATGCCTTCCACAGCCCGTAGGACATTGAACTTGGCACTCTAGGAGAAATAAACCACTTGAACAGGGGAAGAAGTCAGAAAGTCATGATTGTACAATTTTTCCGGCCTTGGAACCACATTTTTACACGTACAGACAGCGCTATTTCGATCAGAAGAGGAGTTAGAGGCTATGAGCGGGTATGAAATCACTGAATTGCACCTGCGGCGCCGAAAAACTGACATTTTCCACGATTTCAACCAAAATTTGAACCAAGCGTGACAAAAAATGCATTCGTCAAGAGGCTCCGTGGTGCGTGACCAAGTTCCAAAATTAGTCGCGTCAAGGGCCTGCGTGACGCGTGACTGACGAATTGATTGGAAGACTACAGTAGATAACGGAGGTCCTCTCGACTTACCTCAGCCACATTTTGCGTCCTCTACCCCAAATTGGGAGTTGAAAGCACCCATGGCAACCATAGCAACATTCCCCGGTCTCAATTTTTACTGATCGGGGGTCGACACCGTTCGTTGTAATAGTGGCTGGATTCGCCGCCCGGATCAAACTGTGTGAGGCGCACCACACCGAAAACACAAGAAGCCGTCTTTATCTCGGAAGAAGAACATGACGCGATCTGCATATGGCAACTGTTGCACTATGGGTCACAAACTGAGCGATTACTGACTGACATCAGAAAGGCTTCAAAATTTGTATCAATTCTTGCCAACAATCACAAATTTCTCTCAGCCCTGCAGACTCGTGGTAGGCGTGGCAGGGCTAATTCCGTGGCACAAAAAGGGCCCTCTAGTTAGATGGATACTTTTGACACCAAGTATTCCTCTAACTAGAGGGGATTGGTGGTATTATCACTATCTAAAAGTCCTGGGTCGTGTCCTCCCCAGCATCAAGCTCTGTGGCTTCCTTGCGCGACTTGGATAACTTCACGGCAGCGTTTATGCTGTTGAGCGCTGGGCCCGGAATTGAGGTCCCTGAAGCCCTATTGATCGGCGATTGGAAACTGTAAACGAGATCAGAATGGAAGCTCCTTAGAAACGAAACAATGGTACCGGAGAACTGGCGTTTTGGGGGCCAACAAGACATTGGGAGAGCGATCGAATGTCTCACAGACAGTGACTCTCCTAGACCGGTGCGGCGCGGCAACGCTTAAACTCCAAATTAAGATCTGCCAGTGTTGCATGTGGCCAAGGCAATATGAAACTGTCCCTGGGACACTACAGAGGATAATTTGGAGGCCTTAGACTTCAAATTTCAACTGAAATTTAGCCCGAACGAACACTTCTTCGTATGTATACTTCTCCCTGGAGCTTGTGATGGCAAATGGTATATTTAAAAGCATTTTCAGGGACTTCAAACCCACCTTTTGTGTTGAGGACTGCCACACCGGGCTCGCGGCAATGATGTTAACGATCAAATGCCACTTTACTCTAGTATCTCGTAGACAGACGCTTTCAACAAATGAGCTCGTACCTCGCTTGTTTACCGCGGGGGTCCGATCATCGCGGAGTTTGAATTTTAGTGGGTAGATGCTCGCTGCTATTCATGCTCTTCTACGTCTCCCTGGGCGTGTAACCTTCATATAACAAGCAGTATACCTCATAGATAAATTTACGATTTTTTACCATTCATTTTGAGTCAGTTTTGATTATTTTCAGACGGCGCGTCTAAAGAACCCGTGACCGAGTCGCACTCTTTTGCACAACAGATTACAAGCCACATTTTGGCAATTCTGAGGAGATAGAAATCAAGGCACAGTTCAGGCAACACATTCTGTGTCAAAATCCTATGAAATGGGCAGTCGTGTATGAAAAAGCGAAAAGCGTACACGACTTAAATTCGAACTCCAAGATTGCGTAATAACGCAGTTACACGATCGGACCCCCGCGGTAAACACAAGACTAACTGTACTCTGCACATACTGTTTATGCAGATATTCGTGGGTAGACTGCGGAAGTCTGTACGTGAAATAATCACTGAGGGCTTGCTTTCAACCTATGGCTCTGTCTGCTCTTCGTCCAAGGTCCTATCGGCTCTCTGAGCTCTGACGAAGCCTAAGGATATCTCATACATAACACCATGAAAGGCTAGCCCCAAAAGTAGGATAGCGCGATTTCGGTGATTTTTGTCCGGAGGTCAAAATGGGTAATTTTCCGCTCGAAAGAGACGTTTTTTTCCCCCTCCCGCCCCCCATTTCATGTGGTTTTCATAGATCGGGACTGCCCGAAAAATATCTGTCGGTTTTCGAAGCCAAATTTTGCCGAGATTCTTGACCAACCCGCGAATTTTGTCCGACCCAGAACCTGGTCAAACCCCGAACAACCCATTCTGCATTCAAAGTAAGCACTCACGCGATTTCTGAAGCTTCTAGTGACCCACGCTCACTACTTCCGCCCTGAACCAGATGCGTAGTCTACCATTTGGCCGAACTAATAGATAAGAGCACTGGTTCTTTGAGATTTCTTACAGCATTTTACATCCCTATACCTGTCTGCCCAAAAGCCAGTTTTTCTGAATTATTCGCAATACTAATATCAATGGCGCGTACCAAGGTGGGTGTTCACAGAAACTCTCAACTACTTTCCTTACACTTTTCCGCCAGCAAACTGCCCGCAAGTCCATCGGAGGCCCGTTGTCTCCATTACCATTCACCACCCATTTCTTCTGACGCTTCGCTTTTGTTTAACAGTAATACTAGGAAAGGCTCCTCGTAAACAGCTTGCCACGAAGCTTGAGGGTAGTCGCAAGGTTAGCCATCGTTAAATGAATGCCTGGCAGTCGCCTTCGTCAACGTCTTCCTTCTCCTAGCCCGGCGCCATTGATGGAGTCAAACGGCCTCACAGGTTCCGCCCGGGAACCGTCGCTCTCCGTGAGATTAGGCGGTACCAAAAGTCCACTGAACTACTCATCCGCAAGCTGCCCTTTCAACGTCTCGTCCGTGAAATTGCTGGCGACGTCAGGGTAAGTATTTTCGACCCCGACGGGTTGATTCCCATTCTGATCTGCCCATAGCAGGATCTACGCTTCCAGTCCTCTGCAATCATGGCTCTACAGGAGGCGGCCGAGGCAGTCAGTCCCCGATCCTGATACTCTGATCATTTTTGCTGAAAATTTTCGTCCCCAGTATCTTGTCTCCCTCTTCGAGGACACCAACTTAGCCGCCATCCACGCTAAACGTGTGACAATGTCAGTGGTCTCACCCTTCTCAGCGTAAGGATCTACTCGCTCATTCTTGTAGCCAACCCAAGGACCTCGCCCTTGCCCGCCGCCTCCGTGGCGATCGGTCTTCATTCTGTGTCATGGCTGGTACTTATTAGAATGTAGCACTTCTCCAGACTATTGTTTATTTTTACACACGCCCATTTGTATGAGAGTGGGAAATCACCAATACAAGGCATCGCGGTCTGGCACCCGTGCATAGCCCATCTCAAGTCCGTGTTCCTCCTTGAGCTTCAGAACTTCAATTACGAATTCGTGGCGCGCAACGAGAAGGAAGCTGAACGCAAGGAAGAGGAGGCCACCGCCGTTGCCAACCCGCCTGCCGATGCTGAATTGCACGACGTCTCGAAGCCTGTCGGCGAAATTATTGTTGAGGAAGTCTCGCGTACACGTTTGGCCGCCTACCTTCACACCCGGCGTCGCTAACGTCTTCCCGAATGCTCCCAGACCAGGTCGGAGTGCGCGCGAAGAGACTTGCGAAAGTAGCTGCATCCCTAGACGCACCTTCTTCCTCGAAACCTCCCACAACCCAGCCGAAGGGGAGTTCGTCTAGGACGAAACTGTCGTCGACTTCTACGCGTCAGAAGGCAGGCAAGAAGGCCGCGACAACAGAAAAGCAAGAGAAGAAACGTCGGGACGTAGGAGGAAGCGCCGCAAGAGGGAAAGACGCACAAACGAGGTCGCCAAGGACCGCACTTGTATGTCGAGCCGGATGAGCGAGCTGTTGGATGGCTTCCATGTACGACCTGATTTGACTCTTCAACCACGAGTTTATTTGATCGCGGCTTCAGGAAATTCTCGGGCAATTCACCAACCAAGCTTCCACCACATGCCGAGGCACTGTGGATCATCTGTATGAGGTTCAGGTCACGGTCACAGCCAACTTTTTTTGATGTGTGCAAAAATCGCCTTAATTCAAAACAAAAATCTTCGGACATTCCGGACATAATGATGCCATCAATTTTGAACCTACGGTTGAAATGGTACAGTATATCTGCCGACTCCCCTGCACCTTCAATAAAATACCACAGTTGCCCATCGAGATGTCATTTGCTGGCCAAAGATTATGGACATTATATATTATATACCCATGTCCGGAATCCGATGAGGCCCCGATCGTGGAGCCGGAATCAAAGCCAACAAAAAATCTTGGATTTATTCATAGCGCTCTAACGCGCATATTCGGATTCTGGGCATAAAAAGACGTCTGAATGACTGCTCAAAATCAATGATTAGAGAATTATTTTTGACAGAGTTACCATATATGGAAATTGGACGAGTCTCAAAAATCTTGAAATTACCTATATTTCATATCCTCGCTTTTACCCCAGACGACTCGGTGGGAAATTGGCTCAGAAAACCCAGTTGCAAGTATTTTTCGCCACCACTGTAAGGCTTTGTTGATTATAATTTCAATTCAAGGCGGAATATTTTCTGAACATGGTGGCTGTGCGCTTCTTTTATCTCTTCCCGAGGCAGAAGTGGAATGCGCGATCATTTTATGGTGGAATTATAATCCGGCCAGGTGAATGCATCTGCGAACACGCGCGCAGAGAATTTAACCCCCGGCGAAGCACGTTGCGGAATATTTTCTGAACTTGGTGGCTGTGCACTTCTTTTATCTCTTCCCGAGGCAGAAGTGGAATGCGCGATAATTTAATGGCGGAATAATAATCCGGCCAAGTGAATACGTCTGCGAACTGCCGTGCAGAAAATTTAACCCCCGGCGAAGCACGTTGGGGAATATTTTCTGAACCTCGTAGCTGTGTGCTTCTTTTATCTCGGCATTATGAGGATCGAGCAGTTGAGCCCGGAACGAGGGAAAAGGAAAAGTTTTAAACCACGTGTAAATAGCATTGCTGGATGATTGTCCAATGATTTGTAAATATCTAAAATTGGGGCTTGGGAAGGTCGATGATGGGGGGGGGGCGATTTCGGGAGAGTCCCTTTGTACGCCATTGATTTCACCGATAGGAGAATTGCTGCCACTAATTTGTCGCGCGCATTGGAATGGAATTTTGGATTTAATTCTATTGAGCCGCCTATAGAATCGGGAAATGTCAAACAAGTACAAACATAGTCGAGCCAGCATCGAAATTGGCGGTTAGAACAGCTTGAAATTCTTATTCCGCTTATGCACTGGATGCACTAGAATCAGCTTCTCTTTTATGGGACACGCACCGATTATGAAATTGCGGAGCGCTGGGCGTCTTAGGCTCGCGGGCTGGCAAATCTGATCTCAGAATCGATCTCCCCGCATGAAAACACGTCAGAATCACTTCTCCCAAGTTTTTCCAACGAAAAAAGGGGTCCGGCCAAAATTTTGGGCCATTTCAACGCATCTTCTGACGCCTCTGACTGGATGGATACTGACGAATGATTTTGTGGTCCTTGGTGGTCATACGCGTCGGGGTTTCGACATCTGATGCAGCACCCCCTCAGTTATCGCCGCTCAACCATGATCTGACGCTGCATATGCGCAAGCTTCTGGAAATGTTCCACCATTAACTGCGCGTTATTAAGGACAGGACAGTACAGATAGTACGTAGGGTGGGACTGATGAGAGCGGAATAGATGGATATGTCTTCGATTTTGACGACCCCAGTGCCACTCGATCACAAAGGATCTCTATCGATGATTAAAGGGGAGCAATTGGAAATGAGGAAAGACCTACCCAGGTGCAGACTGATGTAGTCTCTTATAAACAGAAGCCACAACATGACTTACTTGAGGGTAGGGCGTGACCCCCATCATGAGGGGAGAGCAAGCTAAAATGGCTGAAAAAAGGCATTCTGAACGTGCAAACCACTCCAAAATTGTGTCCAATTTCAATGGGTGCAGAGGACCATTCTGAACATGTACAACATTCACCAACGGCAGCGGCGAGGGGAAGGACCACGCGGCGGATGGGAAAAAGGAGTTCAAAAAGTCTGGCGCTCACAAGAGGGATATCGTGATCCAGGATCTGGGTCGGGCTGCAATGGAGGATGCCGACGTTGGAACAAGTCACATCCTCACGACAATGCTGAAAATTACCGATAAAGATCTTGCCGCTGCCGGGAATATTTCGCCAGAAGGACTCTCTGCGTTGTAAGTTTCAGTGCATATCTGAAACGCTTTCTGATATCTCTGGCCAGATCTACCGAAGCACGGGCACAACTGTCGGAAGAAGTCCTAAAGCGTAAACTTGGGGAAGAAAAATTTGAGTCACTGATGGCGGAGGAGCAAAGCAATCGGTGTACACACGTGTTCGGCGGATGCTGTTGCCATAAAGCTCTCAACGTGGTGCAATACGGCTATCATGCCGTCCAGTCTACCCATGACTTTCCACCTCCTGTCCTCCCAGACAACAAAGCAAACGCAGCGACTATAAAACTTCTCATACATACACTACGTACTGCGTCTTCTGAGGGAGATATGTTACAAGACCGCTTCCAGAAACGAAAACGAAAACTGTTCTATACGGATGCAAATGAATGCCTTGCGGAAAACGCAATAATGGCTCTGGGCGTAATCTAATGCGGGAGCAATGACCATGGCTATCTAGTTGGGCGGAGCGCGCCTCAGAAAGTGTCTCCTGGACTGCTGTGGAATTTAAACAGTCGCGTTTTAATTGCAAGGTCATTTGAGCACGTGTTTCGAAATGAATGCCGCGATAATGCTAGGTTCGGATCAAGCCGCCGTTCTCAGCACACGTGACATTCACGTGCTTCGCAGGGAATTTTGAGAAGGGGCTTGTGCCAAGATCAAGAAAAAGGGCAATGTGTTCTGATTGCTCTCCCGCTTCAGAATCAGGTTTGATCCCTTCGGTCTAAGTTGATAGCTTGTACATTGGAAGCGTGAAAATGTTTTGGCCTACTTGGATTTCTGATAGATCCCCCGGCAGCCCAAGAAAGGGTCGCGAACATGGCCTTCTTCACAAATCTGAAGGAATGAAGTTTCCTCTGTGCTACTATACTCATGGTGAAAATAAAAAATGTAAGTTTGCAGTTAGATTCCTCTTGCAAGTTAGATGCTGGAATAGCTTTTATTTGTGAGGATAGGTGATATGACGAGGCTGCAGTTCAACAACAAGTGAAATGGTGTGCTTAGTCAGCTGTACCGAAGATTATGGTTTAAGTTTTCTTCCTTCCAATTTTTTTTTCAACACTCATTATGATTGTATGCCATCCAAAATATGTCCTCTCATTGCCTCGATGCTTTACTGCTCCCCATATGACCAAGGGTTGCCCTTGGTGAGGTTGAGTCACACATGTCACGAATTGTGACACACCGCCTGCAAGAACAAAATTATTTTTCCTGCATGACCAAGGCAGTTCTCTGGATAGAAATTGCTGGTCGACTCACTGTAAATTATGTTCCCAATCCATCGAGCCCATAAAACCAGCGGAATTCCCAATTAATGGCAATAGTTTACGATATATCACAACTGCATCAAACCGTTCAAAGAACGAGTGCAGTGCAAGAACAATATAATATTTTTGAAAGTTGAGCAGGTAATGCTCTAGAGGGACATCCAAGGAACATATTATCAAGCAAGACCATGGCAATCATAGTTGAAACGGCCAAGAAAAATGCATTTGAACACATAGTCCTTTTTTGGTAGTTTGGACCAAGCCTCTCTCCGAGATTCACCGGCTCGCCGGTGTGGAGACAGGCTTGCTCCGAACCTACGATAATTCAAGGCTATTGAAGCACGTGTTTCAAGATGCGCGAGCTGCGGCGGGGCTCAGCGGCGTCCCCCCCGTCTGCAGCTGCGGCTTTTCTGGGCATGGGTAGTACTTGTTTGGGGGTGGGATAGTAGTTGTAGTGGTTGTTGTAGAGCGAGGAAGGGCGAGGGAAAGGCGAGGGTGGTTGGTAGTGGGCTCAAGAGGCAAGACGCGTGAGCCCCTCAAACGTTGCCTCTGTTTGCCCAATCGGCCCCGTCACGGTTTTCCCATCACGTGCATCGCGTCAAGCGATCAACACAAGCCACTCTTTTCGCGTTTATTAGCGCGTGCGGGTGAGTAAATTCTTGGAATGACTGACGGACGTGTCTTGTATATGTGCACTACTCCTGGCAAAGTTTGGGATCAAACGTGGGATAGGTACGCAATAACGGCTTATTTTGGGAATTATGCACGGACCAGTTGGGGTGGGACCATGACCTGCTTTGTCACTGCCGGTCGACTGTAGCCGGCCTCAGTAAATTCGGTTGTAGTATGAGTTCAAGCCAAATAGCTTACTGTTTGCGCGACACCAGGCTCAAACCACAACCCCCCTTGGCCCAAGAGGTGCTCGATCTCTGAATCACCCAATAATTCTCACGACCCACCCCCCAGAAAAGGCAACTCTCATTACTTGCCATCAGCTGCCATCAGTGAATTGTCTATGATACGAAGATTAGTTACTGTAGCGATTCCAATGACAACGTTTTTTTTCCGTTGGACTCTGCTCTGAGGAACCTTGTTGCGGCCAACTCCGGTTGATCATCAGCTGACGTAATACAAATGAAAGATCCAGAGATCCAGCACCTCTTACCTTGGCCTCCCAACTGTGACAACACATGATCATTTCCCAGCACGTGCTGTTGCGACGCATCTGTGAAAGACGACATTTCAGGCTGGGGGGAACACCGTTCCCCAGACCCCCTCCTTTGACCTGACGGCACGTCCAAGTGTTGGGATGTACAGTTTATTGCGAGTTTTTCAAATGTTTAAGCTTATTCTCAGGGTAATTGATATCAACCGGTGCGGGGGAGACCCGCGGACCCCCCCGGACGCTCGCCGCTAGGCCCACTGCGTGGTGCATCCGCTCGCCGCAGGGGCCCACTGCGTGGAGCTTTTTATAGGAATTGACCAGGAACTTTCGGTCACATGTGACAAGTGTGATGTGGCCGCCCACTACAGGCTTCAGGTTGCCTCCCCATATATGTCAAAATGCCGGGGTGGTTGTATGGCCCCTTGTGTGGCCCTTATTTTGTTTGTTTTCGGGAAGTTGCGGGTTCGACTCCCACCTATTACATTTTTTGGCCACCACGGAGTGGGCCCCGCGGCGAGCGCTAGCACCACGCAGTGGGCCTCCGCGGCGAGCGGCAAGCCCCGCGCCAGCAGTCGGGGTCTGGGGTTAACGCCAGCCGTCCGGGCCGGCGCCCGCAAGAAACCGAACTCGTCATACTCATTTAACATTTGCAAAGGAAAAAAAAAGGAAACGGGCGTTGGCAGCGAGCGCGGTGGATGAGGTCGAAGAGGAAAATAAAGGTACGCAATTCAGGCGCTCGGCGTCCTCAGGTCATGCCTTTCAAAATGCAAGCTTGAAGCCATTGTATTGCCCCGAGTCACGTGTTTCAAAATGCAACCCATTCCAATTGAGATGGCCCCGAGTCATGCATTTCAAGCCATTCCAATTGAGTTCTATGACCCCGAGTCACGCGTTTCCAATCCAAGCATTCTAATTGATCTCTATCGCCCCGAGTTTGCCCCGAGTCACGCATTTCAAAATTTAAGCCATTCCAATTGAGTTCTATTACCCCAAGTCACGCGTGTAAAATTGCAAGTCATTTTTCTGCTCTGTGGAAAGCAATAATGCCTCTGGGGGACATCTGAGTCGCGGGAAATGCTCACAGAGGTCAGGGCCATCCAGCCAATCAAGCCGCGGGCTTGTGATTTTCCGAGCCCAAGCCAAGCCCGCATGAAGACAGTACCAGTCTAGAACGTCGCTCAACTCCTCTTGGGTTGATTGGGCCCGAACCACTTTCCAGCGCAGATTTTTTTTTTGATGCGATCAGTTGACAATTGTTCTGAGGATATTATGCGGGATTTTATAACGTTAGAAATTGACCTACACTGCGCACACAAAATCCTGGGGCCGGAAGGCTACGACTCGCAAGGACGTCGTGGGGGCTCTGCCTCCCCTGAAAATCAAGATTCCGGGTACGGGAGGGGCAAAGGGGGCGAAAAAGCGCAAAAAATGACGAATTTTCATATTTGGTAGTGTCACAAATAACGTTAATGTGACCATGTGACATCCTTCTCCGACTTAAGGGATTTGAGGTCCCATGCAGGAACAGATAGACCACCCTGGGCAAAGATCGACAAACGCATAGGCAGACGTCGGCGCACTGGTCGGCCTACGCATCTGCCTACGGGGATCTGGCAGACCTGTGCCTACGGGGGGGCCTGGACGCAGTGACTGTCACGCTGTGACACGACCAGGGTGGCGAAATTGGCCTCAGTTTCATTGATGAAGAGTCTGCTGGGCCACTTTTCTGAGGCAGCCAGTTTGTCCAGGGACATCATCAGAGCAGCCTCAAATCGTTTTACAGAAATTGATCTCAGTTACACGGCTATCCCGTTGACAGGTTTGATGCACGGGCATCTTTGGCGGGGCCATCTGCCTCCAAGGCGACGGTTTCCAAGGGCTAAATACCACGAAAATGCAGAGAAACGAGCTAAAAAGTGCACGGAAAGAGAATTGAACTCGCGACCTCCAGAAAACAAACCAAATAACAAACAAAGCAATACAACCACTAGGGCATACCACCAACATGGAGGATGAAATTAGATTTACTACTATCACGGTGGAACTCTCTCGGCAGAGACGTGTGGAAGCGTTAAGCCTCCGCCGCGTTTCGAACGCTTCAGGGAAGTAGCAATGAACGCAAGCCCGCCGAAGCGGGCCCCGCATGAATTTAGTCTCTTATAAACAGATGCTACAACGGGAAAGCTCGTACCTCGCATGTTGTAGTCTGTCGATTCCCGTGATCAAGTGATTGGAGGGCGGCCTTATTATGTAATCTCAAAATTCTCGGTTGAGGAACTCGTGTCCACGACGCGTTTTGGGCATATGAAGCAGGATTTACATTGGGTGAGCTGAAATGTGTCTCTTCGTCCCCGAGTGCGCAGCGCCAGAGGGCAAGAAAGAGGATGCCGAAGTTTGATGCACCGGCACGCGGAAAATCCCGAGATGTTGTCCTGCGTGGAAATGACTACACAGAGACGTTCTGGAGCAGTGGTAGGCCATAAAATGCAATTATAACATTACGCCTTGTCAATAGGACTGCTGGAAGCACGGAACGCCCGTGGGAACACATTCAAACTCCGACGATTATATAATAACCGGACCCTCTAATACACGGTGGCGCGGTTAACTACAGACTAGCATGAATTGGGCTCGGAGAGATAGGCTACGGTACAAGTACATACAAAAGCGGTGTTACAAGTACAGTAGTTAGGAAGATAAAATAAAACAGACATGGGAGAGGAGGGTGGGTGATGCGAGAGCACAAGCAAGAAAGCCTGGTGCATTATTAGTTTTCGCTACGCTCTCGTAAATGACGGCGGCGCCGCTCACTCAGTCCAGATTTTGCTTCGTAAACTCACTGCGGCAAAGCCGAGAATGAACAGCAAAAATCTGGAGAGGAAGGAAATGATTAGAGGCACTGCTAAACGCAGAAGCGCGGAGCGCTTACCTTGTGCTGGGTGGTAAAGGCGAAGCCTTGGGCAGCACAAGGAAATTTCCAACGACATATATATTGTCTCGGATCCGGCCTCCGCTAACTCAATAGCACCGAATCAAGACATGCCGATGAAACGGAGGGACGAGGTCGATTGACCTATGGATAGAAGATATGGCGGTGCCAATATAAATTGTTTTTGAGGCGGCGGAGCCGCGTATCACGCGTCAGGTGGGCACAGAGGCCTCCGAAAAACCTCCCTACCCCCGGAATCCAATTTTACTCCAATCATTTTAAAGGTGAAAATTCATTATATCTACGTCTACTCCGGTCCAGGATCGGTTAGGTAAAAAAAAGAAAAAAAAAAACTCGCAGCATGGAGGGTATTATTGATGGTTAACTTCAGCTCAGAACACCGACATCCTACCAACATCTGGAATTACGGCTGCGTCTCAAGCTAAGAGCTTCAGAGCTCAGGAAGTTGGTGAGGAAATAGGTCAAGAGACTCAAAGCTACAGGCTGAGAAATCAAGGAGGCGTGCAAAAACACACCCGCTATACCGTGACTACACCTTGTAGAGTGGTACTTATATAGGGCTTGGGGCCGGCAACATTGGAATTTTGAAGGTAAATCACACGCTGACGGGCAGACTGATGAAATCCATCAGAAAACCCGTTGGAATCCACAAGTTTGCATATTCAATGGATCCCACTGATTTTCTCTTCAAAAAACAAGCGACAAATCATTGGATTCTAACGGGTATCAAATCCTATCAAATTCCGATGAACACCGGGATAGCCGTGTAGCGACGGCTGAATTAAACGGCCCTGCAGCGAAATTGGCCCAACTGTGAATGACTGGGTCAGATGGCAGGGCCACTTTTCTGAGGCAGTCAGTGCTTCAAGAGACATCATTAGGGTAGCCTCAAATCGCTTTACTGAAACTGATCTCAGTTCGAAGGCCTGCGGAATTAAACAGCCTGCCGGGTGGCGAAATTGGCCTCAGTGTGAGTGACTGGTTAATGGATGAACAGCCTGCTGGGCCACTTTTCTGAGGTGGCCAGTTTGTCCAGGGGCATCATCAGAGTAGCCTCAAATTGTTTTACGGAAATTGATCTCAGTTCGAGCGACAGCTGAATTAAACTGTCTGCAGGGTGGCGAAATTGGCCCAACTGTGAATGACTGGTTCAGCCGGCAGGGCCACCTTTCTGAGGCAGTCAGTGTCTCAAAAGACATCATTTCAATAGCCTCAAATAGTTTTACGGAAACTGACCTCAGTTCGAGCGACTGCGGAATAAAACGGTCTGCAGGGTGACACAATTGGCCTCAGTGTGAGTGACTGGTGAATTGATGAACAGCCTGCTTCGCCAATTTTTGAGGCGGCCAGTTTGTCCAGGAGCATCATAAGAGTAGCATCAAATGTTTTACAGAAATTGATCTCAGTTCGAGCGACGGCTGAATGATACGGTCTACAGGATGACAAAATTGGCTCCAGTGCGGTGAATTGATAAACGGCTGGCTGGGCCACTTTTCTGAGGCAGCCAGTCTGTCCAGGGGCATCCCTAGAGTAGCCTCAATTTTTTTCACGGGAATTGATCTCCGTTCGAGTGACGGCTGAATGAAACGGTCTGCAGGATGACGAAATTGGCTCCAGTGCGGTGAATTGATGAACAGCTGCCTGGGCCACTTTTCTAAGGCAGCCAGTTTGTCAAGGGGCATTCTCAGAGTAGCCCCAAATTGCTTTACAGAAACTGATCTCAGTTCGAAGGCCTGCGGAATTAAACGGCCTGCAGGGTGGCGAAATTGGCCTCAGTCTGAGTGACCGCTTAATTGATGAACGGCTAGCTGGGCCATTTTCTGAGGCGGCCAGTTTGTCTAATGGCATCCTCAGCGTAGCCTCCAATTGTTTTACGGACATTGATCTCAGTTCGAGCGACGGCTAAATTAAACGGTCTTCAGGATGACGAAATTGGCCACAGTGCGGTGAATTGATGAACGGCCCGCTGGGCCACTTTTCTGAGGCAGCCAGTTCGTCCAGAGGCATCCTCAGCGTAGCCTCAAATCTTTTTACGGAAATTGATCTCAGTCCGAGCGACGGCTGGATTAAACGGTCTGCAGGATGACCAAATTCAACACAGTGCGATGAATTGATGAATGGCCCGCTGGGCCACTTTTCTGAGGTAGCCGGTTTGTCCAGGGCATCCTCAGCGTAGCCTCGAATTGTTTTGCGAAAATTGATCTCAGTTCGAGTCGCTGCTGAATTAAACACCGGACTTTGGTCAAAATATTATATGTAGTCTCGCCAATATCTATATAAGAAAAGCCGTGGGTTGCCCTATTTGATCATCATCAGTGGGCTGGAATTTATGGTCAATCCTTACTGATTCCTA
This sequence comes from Mycena leptocephala, assembly GCA_029378395.1. NCBI lineage: Eukaryota > Fungi > Basidiomycota > Agaricomycetes > Agaricales > Mycenaceae > Mycena > Mycena leptocephala. The sequence continues at coordinate 145,810 of JARJLF010000345.1, forward strand.
CCTCCAAGGGTGTCTGTGAGACCTCCCTTCACCACATCTCACCGTGGTCAAGCAAGATGCGCATGACCTCCGTCCCGCCCTCGTGCGACGCGGCCTGCAGCGCGTTGCCGTACTTCCCACCCTGCGCATTTGACGTCGGCGCCGTGGTCGAGCAAGAGGCAAACGACCTCCGTCCTGCCCCGACAAGACGCGGCCTGCAGCGCGTTGCCGTATTGCCCGCCCTGCGCATTGACGTCGGCGCCGTGCGCGAGCAAGATGCGCACGACCTCCGTCGTGCCCCGCCAAGACGCGGCCTGCAGCGCGTTGCCGTATTCCCCGCCCTGCGCATCGACGTCGGCGCCGTGGTCGAGCAAGATGCGCACGACCTCCGTCCTGCCCTCGCTCGAGGCGGCCTGCAGCGCGTTGCCGTATTACCCGCCCTGCGCATTGACGTCGGCGCCGTGCGCGAGCAAGAGGCGCACGAGCGTTTAGTCTTGTCTTGGTGAACAATTGAAGGATCGACTCACAGTCAGCCTCGAGATGCCGTGCGTCAGCAACAATCTTGAGTTTGTCTCCCTTCGCTGTGGTTATTGTCACCATCTCGGGCTGGATCGCGATTGGGAGGGAAACGTCGAGAGTGAATTCGGTGCCCGATGAATTGATATACATCGCAGGATACCTAGAGGACGACGGGACGCGGCGGGCGCGAGCCATGAGCGAGGGGTGTCTGGATTCCCTCTAATTGAAATTTTTCTACGCGTGTTTTTTAATATTCTGAGCAGATAACTTGGATAGGACGCCGAAGCCGATATACTGTGCAGTTTCAAGTTCATATTTGGTTGAGAACTCAAGAAGTTATAGTTCAACTATATTTTGATCAAAAGATCACTTGCAGTGGGATTGCGACTCAACGAAGGAAAGATCCGTAATTCTGGCTCTATAGCCTTCTTCATAATACATTTGCGTCTTCCCTGCAAAAAATTCAGCATATTTGGGTGACTGCTCATCCTGCTAGGAATGCTGAAGGGAAACAAGGTCCCCGGTGCCACATGAGAAATGAAAACATATTTTTGCCATTTGCTCTTGACCAGTAATTGCGGACAGATTATCCCGAATTAATGGGATAAGTTTCAAGGTAATTGAATCAGAACTGAGGGGGTTATGGGGAATCGGTCGATGAATTCGAAATCCATCCAAATCAGGAAATTTTCTGTTCGCGCCTTCGGTTCCGTGATTAGCTGTAATGTCGCGGAAGATGATCTATAAACAACAATTTAGATTCTGATCACACATCACCAACGTGGAGGTTGGTCAGGCTGGGAATGCGGTGCATGTATACAACGGCGAGTAGCCCTAGCTCCGAGTCTTCTTATCCCCAAAGTTTGGACCCATGACGTCGATGGATTTTGACGTGCGGTAGGGTGAAATTCCCTTCGCTCATTGGTAGGGTCATGGGACGAGAGAGGAGGAAAGGTCGGGTCCATGTAGCCAAAAGTGGCCACAAAGTCGTAGCATAAACAAAGGGCAAACACGAATATCGGCGCCGAGAAATAAGCGGAGATAACGGGTCAGGAGAAAAGACCGCTTTTCGGCGGTAAGCGGCAATCCGGCGGCAATCCAGCGGCAATTTGGGCGCCAATCCATGCGTCAGTCAGCGTCCCTCCTGGTAATACACCGAGTTTATTGAGCGCTATGAAGCTGGTTAATATTTAAATGTACACTCTATTTAGATAGCTCAAGAGGTGTGTTATTGGGATGGTATCTGTCTTCACAGGGGATATCTCTTCGCTGAATATAACTACAGTACACCGGCCACCTGCCATATACAATAAGTATGGGTGAGTGAGCAGTATTACTACCAACGGGGTCTTAGAATGAGAAGATAGACAAGTAGGAAAAACAATTTTTATGGTAGACTTTAAGAAAGCCTGCAGTGGAATGCACGGTGGACACAGCCATGTTGTAGTACAGTTATTCTCGAGCTCAAGGTGAGCAGCGGCGTTGACACCATGAATATTTGAGACCTGCAAGGCGGAACTTGATGGCAAAGTAGTGCCAACAAGCGGCACCTTGGCGGTACTGAGCGGTACTCAAGCAGAATTCAAGCGGCACTCGAGCGGTGGTTGAGCGGTGGACTAGCGGTGGTCAAGCGGTGGACCGGTGATAGCACCGCCACTCAAGCGGTAGCAGCGGCAACAACACAGCCACTCAACTGGACGAGCGGTAGCAGCTAGTCGTAAGTAGGGATTGGTTTCCAAAAAAAAAATCTCAATCTTTCGCTTCTGTTTTCTAAAGTTCCATTGATACGCACTTCTCCGGCTCTCAAATTGTTACGGAGAGTTTTTTGCCATATATGTACACTGGCGCTCGCGTCACGGTGAAAGGTTCCATTTGCCTACTTCAAGTTTCAAATTTCTTTGCTCGCAATAATACATCGACTCGGAGCACCAGTACTCATTGGACACTTGGAATTATCCCGGGAAAGCCAGGGCAACTACAGACATTTGCAAGCACGCGAATTTAGTGATTCCCCGGATCGTCGTCGGACAAATTCAGAAATCTTTTCATGACATTGATAATGAACCGTATCGTCTTGCAATAGTTGGTGTAAAACGATAACGAGTGCCACCGGCCACGGGAAGTTCTGGGGACGTTGTCGTAAGATGTGGTATAAATATTGCTTGAATGTAACTGGGTGCTCTCGGGAGCGGCATTGGGGCATAGCGGCAATGGGTGCGCCGTAATCGAAGCGGGATCCAGGGCAGCTCAAGTGAAGCTGGGCAATTGGGTGGTATTACTATTGATGCTGGCGTCGTGTGCTGAACGTTACGGTACTGAAGCCGGCTTTGACACAAGATGCCTTAGAGAATGAGACAAAACACGAGTTACACGACTCGGTTGATGAGAAACATCATCTACTCGCGGGAGTGCTGAAGCATGTTATGAGCAAGAGACCCAGATGTATCAGTCGGCCATTGCTACACAGGCAGCAGAGCACAGAGGCATAGCGGCAGTCGAGCGGCAGGTAAGCGGTAGTCAGCGGTGGTAAGCGGTACGAAAGCGGTAAAGCGGTATGTCAGCGGCATTTTATCCCACACCGGAGATAACGAGATCAGCAGATCTAGATCTCGATTACCGGAAACTAACGCTTTGGGACGCTATCGTTATCTTTAGGGTTTACATGATTTACCACGTAATGTAGTGTAAATAAAGACACTTACGGGATTGACTATCGGACCGAGAAGTGTTCGGACCCCGTTTTCAATCTCGGACCGAAAAGAACACTCGGCCCAGCGTTTCGACCCCGTTTCACGGTATACCGGAGCAGCACGGCGCACTAGGCCTGTTGCGCCGGCCCTGGTTTATGAATAGAGCCTCAGAAATTGTGGGTATGTAGAAATTGTTGAACCTCGGACCGAGAAGAACACACGGTTCGGTGTTTTGCCCTGTTTTACATGTAGGAAGAAATGGTCGAATCTCGGACCGCAAAGAACACTCGGCCTAGCGTTTCAACCCGTCATTGATTCATCTTTGAAACGTGTGCAGCGGTGTGCGAGGTGCAGTCGGAAGAAATAGGCTGTAAGACGAACCGGAAACCTTCGGCCCCGAATACATTGCATTCCCCGGAGACGTGACCAATTGCCGGAGGGTGGGGCTGCGATGAGTCCGGAAACCATCCTGCCCCGAGCCGGGAAAATGGTCACCGAAAACGAAAACGTATATAAAGCCTGCAACTCGCTGTGAGTCCCCATCAGTTTTCACCTCTACTATGTATTTGTCAGCACTCCCTCGGCATCAAACCGTGTAACCGCCCAATGCCTCGCACATGGCCCAAGGCCGTGGCTTGAATCACAGAGGGTGCGGTGCTGATCAAGGTTAGATAATAGTTCCCTGGGAGGGAGAAAGCCTCAAGGCGCGGGGGCTTTCTCCGTCTCAGGGAACTGTTATCTTGTCTTGGCTAGCACATTCCGATCCTCAAACTGTTTCACGCACTGACGACGCTACACTAATTACTCAGTGACATCGGACGTCAGGTAACACGGTCACTTCTCTGCTGTTCCGTCCGACGATCTCTGGCAAGTCATCAGTCTTATACAAATCTTATCAATCTTATTTCTTACAGGAGTGTAGCATACTTGGACATCTTCTGCTCCTCACAACTGAGGCTGGACTGCGGCTAATTTTTTTTCCAGGACAAGAAATTCTTCGACTCTGGTATATTCTCAAGCATTGCCGGATAGTCGGACGGAACGTAACTTTGTTCGTGAGGAATCGGCCAATCACCGCATCCAGCATCCCCTTAGTGTCGAAAGCGAGAGTGAGCAGCATACCACCCCGCGCTAATTAATGTCTATTTAATTTTTAAATTTCAGTGGACCATCACCTCCTGCTCTCCATCCGTATCTCCAGTCCTAGAGTTGTAAGCCAACACCTCCCGTGCAGTCAGTACAGTGTTAACGTCTTCCCATTAGTATGAATCACCCGACCCTCGAAGCATCTCTCATCAAGCCAGCGACACCCGCTATCTTCAACTCTGTCAAAATTACGCTGACTGGCTGCCTCCTCATAGAAAATTAGGCTTGGGCCCATTCGTTTTCGTCGGCCTGCCCTTCTGCTATATTATTCGTTCACCACGCTAATCACAGTCCCTGAATGAGGTCTGCACCTTTCATCATGCACTGTGAATTGTGATTAGCAGAGCGTGGTTTTCTCTCTTGTTAAAATTCTCCAAGAGTAGTGGAGGTGGTGTCTTTTTATTCATCATAGTCGAACGTTCGCTGACTTTGTCTGTAGTATATAAGGCAGTGCGTGGGGCTATGCCTTTACCACAGTTCCAATGTTGCGCGTTCCATGGCTACTGCTGTGTGGGCTCTGGGGAATAAAAGTCGCACAATTTGTGACTGCTATTTGGGTTCTGGGGGATAAAAGTCGCAACCTGGCAAGTTGCGACTACTGTTTGGGGTCTGGGGGATAAAAGTCACAACCTGGCAAGTTGCAACTGCTATTTTGGGCTCTGGGGGATCAAAGTCGCACAAGTTGCATCCACTATTTGGGTTCTGGGGGATAAAAGTCGCAACCTGGCAAGTTGCGACTGCTGTTTGGGTTCTGGGGGATAAAAGTCGTAACCTGGCAAGTTGCGAAGCTATTTGGGTTCTGGGGGATAAAAGTCACAACCTGGCAAGTTGCGACTGCTGTGTGGGTTCTGGGGGATCAAAGTCACACAAGTTGTGTCCGCTATTTGGGTTCTGGGGGATCAAAGTCGCAACCTGGCAAGTTGCAACTACTGTTTGGGTTCTAGGGGATAAAAGTCGCAACCTGGCAAGTTGCGACTACTGATTGGGTACTGGGGGAATAAAAGTCGCCACCTGGCAAGTTGCGACTGCTATTTGGGTTCTGGGGGATCAAAGTCGCACAAGTTCCATCCACTATTTGGGTTCTGGTGGATAAAAATCGCAACCTGGCAAGTTGCGACTGCTATTTGGGCTCTGGGGGATCAAAGTCATACAAGTTCCGTCCGCTATTTGGGTTCTGGGGGATCAAAGTCGCAAGCAGGCAAGTTGTGACTGCTGTTTGGGTTCTGGGGGATCAGATTGAGCTGCGTGGCCTGGCCAGTCACACAATCTCTTTCTGGCCAATTGACGACGCTTGCCCCTGATAGTAGGCAAAACGACCTGGCCAGTTGTCTTGCCCGCTGTCAGGCCGCCATCATGGGCAACAATCTGCCAAATTGTCAGCTCAATATCGGTGCCAGTTTCGGTTGGTTGTGGACTGTGTGGCCCACCTGATGAGTTCAAAAGAACGAAACCAACCTTCAATGACCAGATCTCTTAAATGCTGGAGCTTCCATGAAATGAGACGACGAGAAGCCCCAGTGCGATGGCACAAAGGTGACCTGCAGGTCTTCAGGTCACATAAGTGTTGTTATCCTCAGTCCAAGTTCAGCGCGCTGACTATGCACGGCTAATCGATGCAGCAATTCGGGCGGCGGGAAGATATCGGTCATGGTGCGGACATCGAGTGGGTGGAGAAAGCAGGTCGCAAAATGGCAGCGGAGATACGGGTGTCTGATGATGATGGTGCTGCCGGCGCTGATGACGGAGATGAAGACCCCCCCAAGTGTTCCGATCCCTCATCGCAACGGAAGCAGGCGTACTCCCCGCTCATGGCTCCCCACCACCCTGGCGTCTCATGGCGGTGCCAAATAGAATGGACGCGGCGGAGCCGCTAGTGCCGAGATGGCAGTGCAAAATACTCTTTTCCAAATGGTGTAGAACGTACTGGGTCCACCACTGTACCAGCTTGTTAGGAGTGCAACCCACCCCCATAAAGACTGTTTAGTTATATTAGCATTCGGCGGCGCCGAATGCCTTTAAATACCAGTATTTACCTTAGTCTACTCACTTTAACTCTTACTTACTACCACGATACGCATTTCGACAGTCCTACAAATTGTTCGACGTCTTTCGTGCCTATTCGTTCTCAACCTTCGTCGTAGATCCTCCAAGATTTCGCGCCATTCCTTCTCTCCTAAGCGCTCCGGATCGATACAGATTACTCTCCACTTCTTGCAAGACTTGATTTCTTAAGTGAGGTCGCATTTTTCTTTGCGGCTATCGGCAAGCGTTTCGCGGGAATAGGATAGAGCGGGAATGCCGAGTTTGTCGAGTTCACGGACGATGAAAATCCCAAAGAATGCCTAATAATCAAGAGCACGTACAATGTTGGTAGCCAAACCTTTCTTCGGCGTCACAATCATTCCCACAGGATCGATTCTCGTTGGAAGACCGGCTGGGTATAGATGTGGGTTAGAGTTATACTCGTCCAGGACTAGAATCGGAACTGAGAAAGCGGCAGATTTCCCATCCCCAGTAGCAGTGAGACACAGGATGTCGTCTCTGTCTAGAATCGGTGCGACCAGGTCTTCCTGGACCGTACGCAGGCCGTCCTTCCATAGCGGGATCACCTTCTTGACGATGGTGCGGAGGGTTGTGCGTCCGAGGGGGTCCTTCCAGCGGGGCCTGTGGGGCATAAGGGGGGTAGTCAAAGTGCTGCACCATAGATAGTATTCAGGCCAAACGGTGCGAGTATGGTGGCCGAATAGATGAAGAGGCGTAGTGATTGAGAATTCAAACTCCGCAATTACGTAACAACTTTCTAGCCAGAGCCCAACCATTTGATGTACTGTATTTTTTCGATCGATTCGACAGGGGGTGTGACTGTGACGTAAAAATTCCTATTCGACAATTCGACAGCCTGAAAATTTTGCGTGACCAACTGGAAATTTTCGACACAAGAATGGCAATTTTTGTCAAAAATGAGCTTTTTTACGCGTCTTCTACAATTTTGCAGGTGACAAACCGTTGGGCACATTCGACAAGTACCCCTGTGACGCGTGACTTGGCAATGGATTTCGACACCGACAGACCCCCCTGTGACGCGTGACTGTCGAATCGATTGAAAAAATACAGTATGAGACTGTAACATTTTTCCAACAGCTGCCAATGGGGGTTTTTCCTGATGAAGCTGACCAAGGCAAAGAAGGCAGATGTCATTGTGGGTGCTCTGGGGCGCTGGATGCCTCGTGTTGAGGCCGGGGAGGTACTTCTCCTTGGTGGTCGAGTTTTCCCGTCAGAAGAATGGGAGGAGGAATTACGTAATAGAGAGTCCGTAGTAAGAGTGTAGAATTCCGATCATCTCCCAAAGTCAAAATGACAACTGGAAGCTGAATGGTGTCTCGGGCACCATGAAATTGTCGAGGTACAGTCTTCTACCAGTCAATGGGACAAAACTGGGACAAACAATATAAATCTCGTTGGCCACTTGTGCCCCAGCACGCGTATTATAATGCATTTCTGCCGTGTTCGGCAGGGATAAGGGAGCAATTTTGTGGCCTGTGCTTCATGATTGAACAGCCCAGCACTAATGCACAAAACGGGCCCTCGCTCCGCTCCGGCAGTAAGGAAATTACTCATGTATTGAATCAATGTTTTCGTTTTTATTTTTGGCATGAAACCTATGACATTCAAGTACGGTATTAAAAATCTGATATTGCGAGTTTTGACGGGCGCGAATGCGGCGGGTACGGCGGGAAAGTCGGAAACATCGGGAGACGATGGCGGCTTCAAATCATGGACGCATGATGCTAGCGGCGACAGGAGCCGAGCAAAAAAATTATCGGCGACTTGAAAAGGAAACAATTCGCAGAAACAATTTGCTTGTCGTATCCAAACAGAGCCCAGGTTTAGACTACATTGCGTCCAGATCAATACATTCCCGAAAGTAGCGATTGAAGCTGATATCGTCGCCCAGGATCGCCGCTAGATCGTCCAAGAGACCTTCGATAACTTCAAAAGTGACTTCAAAAGACAGGCCGTTCGCTCGACTCCGCATGCCGTTCGGGCGATATCTAGGGAGTACATTCCACGCGTATCCTGCCCATCCTTGTGACTGTATCGACCTCCATCTCCCCATGTCGACGAGTCCACTCCCGTCGCTCCGTATTCAAGTACAAGCCGACACCTTGCTAGAGCGTGGATATCACTCCCTGCTCGCAATATTCCGTCCCAACTCGGGACTTCATCTTCTGTGCTCACCGAAGCATATTTCCACCATTTGATCTTTTTCCTCTGCAGATAAACTCCCTGCAGATTCGATCATCGACCTCTCGGGCTCATCGCCCCTCAACTGCCATAAATGCTATAACGTCCTTTCCTCCCTTTTAAATTCCATGGATTCTGACATCGACATTCTCTGCATCCAAGAGCCTCTACCCGACCTTTCCAGATTCTCTTCTCTTTCTTCTGCCCACTGGGACCGCATCTTTCCCACTTACCATACTTCCTCTCCCGCTACTCTTATATACATTTCAAAAATAATACCGTCATCTAATTATTCACAGAACACCATTAATTCTACCTACGTTACCTCCATAACACTTTCATTAACCAATTCCACCATTCACTTATCCTCTACATATAACCCCACGAAGGTTTCTGGGCATGGTGCTCAGGGGGGACAGGCTCGGGAGCGGTCGACATTTGTGAGGTGGAGAGAGAGTTTCAAGAGAGTAGGGCATTTTGGATTTTTGAGAGGTAAGAGGAGAGTGATATTTTTCTTTTGGGTGTGGGATTTATAGCACGTGGGTCTAGCTAGTGGACAGCCACTGAATGAAAGGCTTCGATGACAGGAGTCGGGCCCAGAAAATTAAGGTTAAGGTAAGACGGGCAATATATACGCAAGCACACTGTCGAAGAGTATCGAAGCCATGGGCACACAGCACGTCGACGTCGTCGGCACTGTGTCTCCGATGCGGAGGCTCACGTACGAGGTCACTTTTGTGAGATTTTTTATGATTTTTGATTTTGCCCCGTTTTTCTACGACGACGATCGGTCTAGATCAAAAGGGAACTGTCGGAATGCAGTCCGACACTGGCTAGCACCTTCAGTGGCTGGGCAGAGGTGAGGGAGGCAACCGTAGCAGATATTTTGAATTTAGATGATGGTGGGCGGAAGAGAATGCAGGAGCTGAAAAGAAGTGTCCAGCAAGGGTGATATCATATGGGCTTTACTCTGCCTCATTGGCTGTTTGGCTGAATGGTTTGCCGCACGCGCACTATTGCGCCTGTCGTGTTGAAGGTGTGACACCTTTTTGTAGTTTACCAGTCTAGCGTCACTGCAAGCCCTGCAGACGTTCTCTTCAGACTCGGCGGGGTTGGCGTCAGATTGGCAGTAATGAATGGTAACGTCTGCGTCCTCGATTAGATCCCGGGACATAATGGTACTTCATTGCGATGTATTTCGCCTTATCATGCATGGCGGGATTCCCAGCGACGGAGATCATGGCGGACTGATTGTCACAATGCATTGGCGACGGATGGTCCAGTGGGGTCTCCATGGGTTCGCCAAGCTAGTTCCGGACAAACATAAGCTCCCGATTTGTGTGGCTCGCCGCGATGTATTCCGCTTCCATCGTAGATTGAGCGCATACACTCTGTAAGCGGCTGATCCAAGACACGGCCCCGCCGGCAAGTTACATATATTCGGGTTCAAACCGGGCGTCGAGGCGTGCGTCGATGAGGTGGACGACGAAGATGTGGAGTGGGAAGAGGATGTCTGAGAAGACGAAAGAGAAGAGAAAGACGGAAGCGAGAAGACGCGTTGAGGCACGTGTCGCGCGAGGTTGTTGATCGATGGGTTGATCGCTCGCGAGTTGAGGCTGTACTTGATTAATACTTACTGAGGCCTTGGAAAGCACTAGTACTTCGTCCCTGGCTTCCTTGATATTATTTTTTCAAAAAACTTTATCCAAACCCCACCCTCTGTCCAACCGGCTATCCACCTTCATCCATGTAAAATTGTGCACTGCTACTAGCCACGGGATTCGCCCGTGTCGCCGCATCTGCTCATGGTCAAGACACAAGAGCACCGCGAAGCACTAACTTCAATTATGCTGCGACCAAATTGCCGTTTGAATGCCCCGCTTTAAGCCTCGCCAATGCAACGGAGATGAGCGTTGAGGATTACCGAAAATCCATCGAAGCGCGGGCGCTTCAGTGGCTGCAACATGAAGGTGAGGGCATTTTTTCCTGTTACACAGTCTTTTGTGAATGTGTAGGAACCGTTCCTACATGCTTGCACACAGTCTTAGGTGAGCACATTTTCTACCTACCACACGGTTATGTTTGAATGTGAAGGAAACGTTCCTGGTCAAGGACACTCGGCAGAAGACCGTGAGAATAGCTTTCAACTCCGAACTGTCGGTAATAAGGCCACACTACGCCCGCGGTGACTCACAGACTTCAACAAAAGGGGAATGACTGGTGAAGGTCTGCTTATCCCAAGCCAAGACAGGACGACGGTTGGTGTCCGCACCGAAAATAGTCACCAAACGTGTGATATGTTGAAAGGCCCAAACGCGTGACCCTTACGTCGCGCGATCAAACCAGCGCTGACGTGAATGACGAGCCTCGGCCTGTTTCCCTCAAAAAGCACATTTTTTGGCTCGGTCCTTTTCAAGATGATAGCAAGGCAAATTCTAAGCAGGTTTGCCCGCAAAAACATGAAAAACTACTGAGGTTTGAGTGTGCTGTGAGTGAGACAAGGTCATACATTTCCAAACGCGTGATATTCCCAAACGCGTGACCCTGAATTCGGGAGACAAGGTTATACATTTCCAAACGCATGATATTCCCAATCGCGTGACCCTGAATTCGGGAGCCAAGGTTATACATTTTCAAACACATGATATTCCCAATTGCGTGACCTTGAATTCCGGCAATCAGGCCCGGAGGGCCACCGTTGGCGTGAATGATGAGTCTCGGCCCGTTTCTCTCAAAAAGCCAATTTTTTTGGCCCGGTCCTTCTCCACATGATAGTCAGACAAATTCTAAGCAGGTTTGCCCGCAAAAAACATGAAAATCCACTCGAAAATTGTAGGTACCAAACGGGAATTGAAATTCCTCATGTCAAGATTACCAGCTTGGTTGAATAACAATTTGTAGAGGGAATATTGAGTGACCAAGATGCTTACAGCAGACAAGCCGGGCCCTCGCTCCGCTCCGGCAGTAAGAAAGTGAAACGATGCTTTTGTTCTATTCATGGCATGAAACCTATGAGATTCAACTACAGTCATTAAATTCAGTTGATGAGGAAGTAAGCAAATGAAAAGTAAAAAGAGAACAGACTTCGAAGATACAGTATGTGGCGTAATTTCGGGCTAGCGCAAATACGAAAGCACAAAAACAGCTGCAGAATATACGAGCACGAGATTTTGAAGCTAGGTTTTCGACGGAAAGAAGTCGTGCAGATAATGAAGCACAGAAAGAAATCATGGGTTTGGGAATTTGTTCGGGGCCCAGGACGTCGCTGGCAACAGACAAAGGGCACAAAGGAAAGAGGGGCAGAGGATATTTTGAGTAGAATCAGAGCCTGCAAAGGAGCGCTGTGAGTTTTCATATACATATGAGTCTGAAGCAAGACGAATACATATCTGAGTCACGGCGAATGAGCCTGTTTCATTTGCAGGGATGTACACCTCTGGCCTCAACAGGGTCTCCTTATGTTCGATACCCCAGCGCTCCAGATGCTCTAGGTGAGCCTCTGGGGTTGGGGGCTAGATGCGAGCTTGCTGTAGGTTGTTTGTGTTCTCAAGATGAGGCTTTTTTTAAATCAGACAGTTGCCAAGCAGGGCCAAGGGATTGCAAAAAAAAGGACCTGTCGAACCGGTGCGACGGGCACGGCAGCTCTATTACTGGATTTTTTCGTTCAATTCGACAGGGCGGGTGACACGTGACATTTTGAACCAATTCGACACTCCCTGAGTGAGATCAGTTCATGACCAGTCAATATAGGTGAGACGCACATTTGACTATAGATATCCTCAAGCATCGCAACGGACTTGGAGTCCTCTTGCAGGTAGATTTTCTCTTCCACAGTTATCACACTGCCAGCATCGTGGTCTTCAGGGCAAGTCGTGGCCAGGGTGATGGGGTCCATAGAGCCATCCTCATCGTCCCTGGAATACGGATACCGTAAGACCCGCAAAGCCTCGGAGAGTGTGGGTCCAACAATATTGTATGCTACTGCTCGTGTTATGGACTGCCACAAAACACAAAGGGGTTAAGTTAGCTCCGCGAAACGCGCACAAAGCCACCTGCCTTCGGGTAAGTTTGGAAGACGTGGTGGAAAGCCTTAGAGATGAGGGTAGTTGATTGGAGACTGTCGAAGGTGGGGCAAAAGGTCATGATACAGCCCACAATATCATCGTGTCGAAGCAATGCACTGAGAGCATGCATGGTCGGAAGTAAGAGCGAGGCTCATTGCACATGTTGCATCCCAAACCCGCAACACCGCCGATGATGGCCTTTAACTTCTACTAAGCGTCCATCCATGATCAAGGGGGATTCAGGGATTGACCAATGGAAATGGACCCAGATTCAGCTCACCTGGTAATTTGTCCGACACAAAGCCGATGCATCGGCAGTTTAGAATGGATAAAAATGCGAGAAATAGGATGGGCTAAGATCACCACTTGGATTTTGCTGAAGAGGTCATTGTGGGGACGTTTTCTGAAATCAGCTCTGCCACCCATGACCCCAATATGAAAAATAGCTTGTATTTGGGATCCCTCAGGGCCTGCTTGGGTGGCCAAACCGCTCTTCCAAAAACGAAGTGCACGCCTTCTTGGGGCTGTGCTCCGGTTTCAGCGTGATTCGGCCCTTGTCACTTGGTCTGGGCCATCACTTTGGATTTTTCTGTGAACCTCAAGCCTCTTTCTGCATTGTCTCCAACCCAGTCCCGCCCCTCCCGCCCCATCCCGCCCCCCTCCAGAACACAGAGAATACGACATTCTTCACATGAAAGATCACAAAGTTCATTTTACAGTCAATTACTTGTACTGCGTCAAAGCGCGCCTCCAATTAAATGACTTGTGGAGTCACAAGAATTTTCTTGTCACCGGGGACGATGAGCGAAGGCCTGTCTTCAACGGTCTCCATTGCCAACCGAGAAGTTGTTGGCAACCGAATCTTTTTCGGATCTTGGTGACTGATGTGACAAAGCCGGAGCGGAGGCTTACTCCTCAACAAAGCCGGCCACCCGAGCAGGCCCTGAGGTCAGACCATACGGCATGCGCACGGCGCAGAAAACGTACTCATTGCACTTTTGAACGAGGACAAAGCAAAATACTCTTATGGAGTCAGAACTGCCCAAATGCAGAGAATTTTACAGAACTTGAGTCGCTAGTGGTTATATTTTCTGTGGGTCTCTCAGAGTACTCATTCCATGCCTACGAACTTGATTCCACCGAGAAATTCGTAGCCATTCCACTTTTGAACGAGGACAAAGCAAAATGCATGCCCAAATACAGAAATTTACAGAACTTGAGGCGCCGGAGGTTAAATTTACTATGGGTCTCTCGGAGCACTCATTCCATGCCCACGAACTTGATTCCACCGAGAAATTCGTACCCATTCCACTTCTGAACGAGGACAAAGCAAAATACTCTTGTGGTATGGAGACCCAATTTTGCGCGCATGATTGCGAGGTGATAGCCCGCTTGACTCTATGCAAAACTGTCTGATCAGATTTGGCGTTGCTGCCCTGGTTCTTAAGCCAGGGCACTGAAAGCTCTCCATACTCGATCGTCGCGAAAGATTGAAGGGGTCGTGCGCGAGATCTGTGAGAAGATCATTGGTGTCCCCGACCGTCGTGGTGCGTGCTCTGGGCCTAGGACGTTCTGGGTGCTGAGGAGGATTTTTGGGAGTCTTCTGCGAGGGTTGATCAGTAATGGAGACGCTAAGCAGCAAAACAAATTACCTCGTTGTCGGTGCCGTTTTGCAGTTGGGCATCCGCGACATCGTCGGGAGTTTTCTGCAAGGAAGGATTGATTAGTAAATAGGATGTTAGGTAATAAAGTAAATGTATGTATTTTGTTGTTGGTGTTGTTTTGGAGTTGGGTATTTGTGATATTGTTGGGAATCTTCTCCTGAGGGAACACAGTAAGTATGCGGGGTCACGCCTATGGCTGTGAGCAAAAACATACCGATTTGCTGGCATTTTCACCTACATTTGCAGTATCTTCATCTACGCTGTCCTTCCAGGGAGAAAAATCATCAGCTGCGGAAGAATGCGTCACGAAAAAAAATACCCTAATGCCGTCGCCGTCGTCGACGTCAGCATCCGCGTTTCCCTCTGTTTCCTCCTAGAAGAAACGGAATTAGAGATGATTCCTCACCAGAAAGAAAAATCAACTCACATCGACGCGGCGCTTACTGTCGGCCTGTGAATGAACGAACGGTTGAGCTGTCGTGCAATACGCTGTCGAATAAACATATCATTACCTTCGAGCGCGTAGGGGGCTTCGGCTTGTTTTTGGGCATGACCTTTGGCTTGTCGCTCGCACGACGCAAGTTCGTTCGTTGGTCAGTTGGCACTTTGTTGCTTTGAGAACGCGTTTTGCGCGTCGTAGATCGGGTAGTACGCACATCGACGCGGCGCTTACTGTCGGCCTGTGAATGAAAGAACAGTTGAGCTTTCGTGCAATACGCTGTCGAATAAACATATCATTACCTTCGAGCGCGTAGGGGGCTTCGGCTTGGTTTTGGGCATGACCTTTGGCTTCGTCGCTCGCAAGTTCGTTCGTTGGTTAGTTGGCACGTTGTTGCTTTGAGAACGCGTTTTGCGCGTCGGAGATCGGGTAGTACGCTCCATTTTGCCGTATTTCCTGGGTGCCGACAACTAGGACTCCATTCGGGTGCTCTGCGTACGTACGCAGATCCCGCCAAAATTAAAGCATATGCGTTGTCAAGCATATGCTTCCATAACGCACGCAGATGGGGTGTTCGGGTGCCACAAGTATGCCATCTGCATGCCTTCTGACCTGGAGCTCGAAAGACAGGCGGTAGAATACGTGTTTTGACATCCCGAATCGTTCTCGAAAGCGAGTTGGATGTCCAACAAGGAGTTCGTCAAGCCAACACTGGCCTGTGAGAAGGGAGGTATGGTTAGGAATAAGATCAGGGTAATCTAGGGCAAATGAGACTGAGTACGCAGCAAAAGTGCAGAGCACAGCAGCAATTGCACCCAGTCTGTGCCGTCGCTCCTCTTCCTGGCGTTTTTTGCGTCCGAAGCATTTGCGTACGTACGCAGAGCACCCGAACGGGGCCTAGGCTGCGTAAGTCAGTTTTTTTTTCTTTCTTTTTTCGCGGAGACGAAAATCGCCGATCAAAGCGTACCATTGTTCGTATTCGACGGGCAACAGGGAGGAACGCCAACATGCATTCCGTCGACCGGACATGTATCAAGCCACGCCGTGAAGGTGATGCGGGACAGTCGTTTTGGGAGATGACCGAACGCGTCGTGGTTTTGGGCCCAGATGTCCACTCAAACACGAGTCGCATAGGCCTATACGCGCAGACAAACCCATCATGTAGCCATCCATATGGCCGTGGAATTATCGCCGTCAAATTCCCGGGGAGCGAGGATATGGGTTATTTCCATTCAACGATGTTGTGTCTAGCCAAGAACATGCCTATTCTCGCAATACATGGTAATTTCGAGGCCACAGTATCCACATAGATAGCCACGTAGATAGCAAACATCTTGAAGTTCGTTTTTATAGGGGAAACCAAAAACAAGGTCGTAGATACATAGGTGTATATAAACGGTACAATACAAGTTCGATGGAAATCTTTGTTCACACTGGTGAGATGGCGCACGTATTCACCACATCTTGAGGGTCGTTTTATCGGGAACAAGGAGAGCATACATAACTAATACTCCAAAAAGATAGAAAAGATAGCAAACATCTTGAGGCTCGTTTTACTGGAAACTGAAAGCAAGGTACGTTCGTTATATTTCAGAGAGCATACATATCTAATGCTCCAAAAAGATAGCAAATGTCTTGAGGCTCGTTTTATTGGAAACTGAAAACAAAGTACCTTCGTTATATTTCAGAGAGCATACATATCTAACATACATATCTTGAGGCTCGCTTTATTGGAAACTGAAAACAAGGTACGTTCGTTATACTGATGCTCCAAAAAGATATGAAACCTCTTGAGGCTCGTTTTATTAGAAACCGAAAACAAGGTATGTTCGTTATACTAATGCTCCAAAAAGATAGAAAACCTCTTGAGTGTAACTCGGCTCGGCCATCGAGTTGATGGACTCGATCAGTCGAGTCGTGTCGAGTTGTACACCGATTTGGGACGAGTTCTTTGATGGCGTGTCCTAATCCGTCAAGCACAGTGAATGGTACGGCGCGTCGCGTCAATTAGCACAATAGAACGCGTTGAAATGCTCTTTCAAATATTCAGAGTGCGCGAACAACTCGAAAATTGATTCAGGCACCATTTCTTGGCAATCTCAGTGAAGCACTCACGCACGGTCCCGTGATATTTAAAAAAGTGGTTCGTCTTCCACCACTCACGTCTCCATCATGGAGGAGCTCTGTAGGTGCACAAACCCCGATACATGTCGATGCCCCAACTCGTGTCGGGGCCATATGCCTTCAAATCCTCAGCAGTACCAATCACCGCCATTAGAATTCCCTGCGAGTCTTGGATTTCCACTCTCAGGCTACTACGGCGGAAGCCCCGCTCCCAGGCCCCAGTACCACCAGTTTATGGTGCACCCTTTGTCTGGAATGGGCTCACCGGTGTCCTCCGGTCCACCGACCCCTTCGGCTCGTCGATTTTCGGGCCAAAATACGATTCCCTGGCCTATGGCGGACAGGACAAATACCCCCATTCAGCCGCCTCCACAGGCTGGGGAAAAGCGTAAAAGGACCTCTGCTCTTTCAGGGAACTCTAATCCTCCCAAGAGTGTTGCATCCTGGACATCAACAACGTCGAATTCCCCAGTTTCTGTCTCAGCAGCACAATCCTGCGGTGTCGGGCCAAGCCCATTGGAAATCCCTAGGACACCTCGAACACGCGAAGACCCATCGCCCCATACCCCTGTCCCACCGTCTATAAATGCCGTCCCACATCCCAGTTCTTCCGCATCTACACAACGGCCAGACACCGAATTTACGTCGAAGAAACGGGCGGATAGTGCCAATAAAGCCACGGATGTTTATTTCTTTGTACGGCCACTCACAACCGACGTTCCTCCGGCTGTTCTCCCTGGCGCTAGCTCGGGCGATGGTGATCTGAGAGACGTTTACGCTTCCCTTGTTGCTGAACTCAAGGTATATTATTTCCTTTCGTTATTTCTATGTTTCTGATCGTCTTATTTAGGCGGCATACGGTCGAATATATTTCACCGCGGATATCTGGTCGGATCCCAACCTACGCTCGTTCCTCGGTCTGACCGCGCATTTCTGTGCTCGGGACGAGAACGGGAACTTGGTCGTCGTCAACAGGCTCCTAGCTTTCCGGATTGTCGAGGGCAAACACGACGGCAAAAACATCGCAAGAATAATGTTTTCAATCATCAAGGATGCCGGGGTCATCAATAAGGTACCGCCGTCTGCTACCCTTGATCCATTGCCCAACTAATCTCGTTTGAAAGACCAGCCTTTTTACACTCGACAATGCCTTGAACAATAACACTACAATGGACGGTCTCAAGGAACTCTTCATGGAAGAACTCGAGAGACTCATCAATGACGAAGAGTCGGTGGTTGTAGTTTTTGACGCAGATGGAAATCGGATACGGTGTGCATTTTTATTCTTGGATTATCCTCAATTCAGTCGAGATAGGTGCTTTGCTCATGTCATTAACATTGCCTCGTCAAGGAGCTCAAGGAGAACCCCTATTATCCCGTCATCGAGATCCGGCGATGGAACAGGAGCTTGTTCTCTGTATTACGCGAACTCGTCGCACTCCGCCCATCCCTGTTCCTAATCTAATCAAGAAAAGTCGAGGACGAATGGTCCCAATCGTGACCAACGGCACCGGGGAGGAAGAAGCCAACAACAAACGTCTTCATGTCTGCAAGGTAGAGGGTTGCGGAAAATGCTTCCATCGCGGGGAACATCTTAAACGGCATATTCGCTCCATCCACACAAACGAGAAACGTGAGTCCGCTGGCCACTCGCCTTTGTCTCATTTCTCTCTAATGTAATGATGACTTTGCCTTTAGCATTCCCATGCACTTTCCATTCTTGCCACAAATTCTTCAACCGCCAAGACAACCTCCGGCAGCACATCAAGGTCCACAGGAACGACGACGACAATATTTAGTCACCTATATCGTAACACATACCTGTCGCGCGGGCCTTTTCCCTTTCCTGCTGCTTTTTTATTTACTGCTGGTAATAAATTATCTGTGTTTTCATGGCCTTTATGTTCCCCCCTATGAACCGGTCGTCATTAATTTCGGCGCCACATCGCCCGAGCAGCTCACCGTCGAACACGACATCACCCGAGTTTTGAATGAGGAAGCCATGGCAGTTACTCGTCTCCCCGCAGAAACCGTCCACTACGACAAGAAGGGACACGAAATTAGTGGCCAAATTGGCCGGAGAAAATTGTTTGGCCTGTACACAGCCACAACCAGCGATTTTTTTCCTTCTTTCCCCGCTTGTGCCACATCGACGGGCAAGACTTTTTTTACTCACTCAGTTTTGATTTACAGCCGTTTTCGGTACAGCAGGCGCGGATCGAAATTTTTGCCTTTTGGGGCACTTTTTTGATCTTTTTGCTCAGAACACTCGCCCTGACCTCAATTCAGCTCCGTTTGCCTCGGGAGTGGAACCATCGATTTGCATTCGAAGTGCGCAAGGGATGGCCTCCTCAGCTGACTGAGCGATGGAATGAGTTCTATCCTATCTTTTCTGAGGATTTTTCACTAAGACAGCTGCCCTGCGTCAAGTCTCCGCCTTTTTCTTTGGTCATAGGCTCGATTTGTTCGCTCTGAGAATGCGGTGGTTGATACATTCTTTTATGAGGAAAGCGACCCATGACCGTGTCCTACCATCGGTGAACTTCGCGTAATAACGACGCCCACCCAGCGAGATGTTCGGAGCTGGACCCAAAAGGTCCGAGTGAATCTCCTCACCAACCTCGCTGGCGCGCTCCACTTGGTCGCAGAAAGTCGGCTCGCCGGACCACACATCAAGCCGCACTCCAGTTATATAACCCTTCTCAACGTGTTTACGGGCAGTGTCCGGGGCGATGTGCCCCGTTCCATGATGAAGTTCCACGACGGTAACCTCGTCCTCGGCGGCGTTGGCACTGAGCCAAATGTGGCTGATGTTATTGATATCCAGCTCGTAGTGGAGTTCAAGAGCTATGAAGCGCTCTGACCAGGCCCCAATTGGGCTGTGATATTGACCCAATGACATTCAGTCCAGATATTATGAGCGCCTCACCAGAGAAATATCAGTATTATGGTGGAAGAAAGACTTTTCTAGTGACTAACCTTCCCCAAATAACCCACGGAGGTTCCGTGATAAGTCTCAATCCATGCTGCGGCCTGCCATGTACAATATTAAGTTCCATGATTGCCATGGCAGCAGGATACCGCATTCCCCACATACAGCAAGAAAGATATCCAGAATAGTCTGGGCTGTATTGCATGAGGGCACCAGGGTCGCGCATTTCAAAATATAGAGGATTGTGGGGAGGGCAACCGGGTCATGTGTTTCAAAATGTAACGGATTGCCGTGAGGGCAATATGGTCATGTGTTTCAAAATGTGAAGGATTGCGGTGAGGGCAACAGGGTCATGTGTTTCAAAATGTGAAGGATTGCGGTGAGGGCAACAGGGTTATGCGTTTCAAAATATAAAGGATTGCGGTGGGGTCATGCGTTTCAAAATGTAAAGGATTGCGAAAAGACCCTAGGCCAATTTCGGACGAAAAATGGGTCTGGGAATCCAAATCTGAAGGCCAAAAGTTAACCCGGTGAATGGTTCAGATGATATGGGCACTTTTGTCCCAAAAATAATAAAGATTTTGTTCAATTTTTTTCTGAACAGTTCCGACGATTCTGCGTCACTTTCGGAAAAGATCTACAAACTAGTTGAACCATATATGGTAATGTTATGCCCATATACAGTAATTCATATACATTTCATTCTCGAAACAACCGCTGGCAGGAATATTCTCAAATGTTAATTTTCGGTATTTTGGGTTCTCTGCGTAATAAATTGACGGAACTGGACCCCCTTGATTTTGTACGACAACTGAGAGGACGTGAGGCCAGCAAAAATCGAAAGTGGTATTTCGATCATTTGCACATGTGTGTCATTTTCTCAATTAAGAATGGGATGCACTTCGGCAACTTCCTTGTGCACTCAGTTGTGCTCTAGAATGTCGCAGCCCCAGCACAAGAAGAGTGGCCGCCGTATTCGCGGGAGTAACGCGAAGAACTTCTTGTCGAACCAAGAGCATGTTGGAATTGAGCCGTCCTTCCAGGAAGAGAGTAGCGCGAGCACCGCGAAGGGGATCGCGTCGATGGCCGTACTCATAAAGGAGGGATATAGGGTTAGCAAGTTCTTGCTCCGTGAAAAGGATATCCGTACCACGATAGAACGGATCTCCCTTATGGTATGGGAGATGATACTGCACTCTCTTGTTGGCGAAAATCAGCGATGCGCCCATGATAATCTTCCTCCAATCGAACAACGAGCTATCATTCTTGATGAAGAGCTCGCCCGAGCGATGGCACCCGTATAAACAGCAGGAGAGCAGCACAGCGAACAAGGAATCGTTGTACAACCGGCTGCAGATAGCCAGTTGGAGACAATTTGATGGGGAAATGGGTCCAAACGGCCACGTGCATTATTTTCGCCGCAATTGTATATACATCCTGCGGGGAAAACGCGGCCACCGGGGCCTGACCGGGCTGAACTTTGGTGCTGTCATGTCAATACAAGATTATGGAAAGCGCTGACACGTGCAGGTCAGAAAATGACCGGGAGCTTCACTGGAATCGAAATGATTAGCAGGATGTCAAGTCACGTGGTTCAAAATGTGGACCGTTGAAAAGGAATAGGATCACGAGTTTCACAATGTAACCGAGTAATTGCGCTCTGAAAAGCGAAATAATGCCTCGAAGCGGGATCTGAATAGCTGTAAATGCTTGCAGTGAGCCAGGCTATCCATTCCTGAGGCGCGGCGTAAAAATGGCTTTGAAACTGGAATTGAAATGGTCTGCAGCATGTGAAGTCATGCGGTTCAAAATGTGAACCCTCGCAGATGCAATTTATGCGTTTCAAAATGTAAGCCGGTAATTGCGCTGTGGAAAGCGCAATGATGTCTCCGAGCGGGATCTGAAGAGCTGTAAATGTTCGCAGTGATCAGGGCTAGGGAAAATCGCCCTGGAACTTCATTGCAATCGAAATGGTCTGCAGGATGTCAGGTCACACATCTCAAAATGTGGACTATTGAAAAGGCAATACACGTGGTTCAAAATCCAAACCAGTAATTGCGCTCTGGAAGGCGCAATAACGCCTCCGAGCGGGATCTGAATAGCTCTAAACCGTCGCAGTGATCAGGGCCTGCCACACGCGGCTCAGAAAATGGCTCAGGGGCTTCATTGGAATTGAAATGGTCTGCAGGATGTCAAGTCATGCAGTTCAAAATGTGGACCGTTGCAAAAGCAACAGGGTCACCCGTTTGAAAATGTAAACCAGTAATTGCGCTCTGGAAAGCGCAATAGTGCCTCCGAGCACGATCTGAAGGGCTGTAAATGTTTGCAGAGATCAGGGCCTAATAGCTCTAAATGGTCGCAGTGATCAGGGCCTGCCACACGCGGCTCAGAAAATGGCTGTGGGGCTTCATTGGAGTTGAAATGGTCTGCAGGATCTCAAGTCACACGTTTCAAAATGTGCACCATTCAAAAGGCAACAGGGTCACGCGGTGCAAAATGTGAATCGGAAGTTGCGCTCTGTAAAGCGCAATAACGCCTCCGAGCACGATTTGAATGGATGTATGGAGGAAACCACTCGTTCAACCGGTTTACTGCGCCGGCCCCGTTCACACTTAGGCCTCTTCCAGAGCGACCTTTGACATCGGAGTCAGTTGAAGCAATCAAGGGGAAAAAAACCCCCAATGTATGTCTCCTTTTATTTATTTTCCGAGGAAATTTAGGCTCCAAAGAGCAAGGACAAATCGTAGACAGCCTTCGACTAGCTGCATCGGTAGAGCACGGCAGACGTAGTCTGATTAGCTCCGTCCCTCCTACTGTGCATCTTTATTTCAGGTCCGGGCATCTTGTAGAATTTATTGGACGAGGAATGTTACCCTAAGTTGCGCGACTTGTGCGGGCGCTAACTTCTTGTTTTGAATTTCCCTTTCCGGAGCCAGCTGATTTCTGCAGGTATTGCTACCTCTACTGATATAAAGGACCGAGGAGCTCTAAATTTTTTTGATTTGGTTGATTTTTGCCGGTCTACTCTTCAAATCCACGTCGAAACGTTACCGCAGTGTTGGAACAACTCGGGTGATTGCTTTTTTATTTTTATTTTTATTTATCCATTCTGGACTCGCACATCAAAATAAGTTCATCTACATGGGCATCTAACTTGAGTTTCACTATTTTTGTAGTGGCTCTTAGAGACATTCTGACGAGATAGATCCTTTCTACATTCTTTTATACTACCTCACAAATATTTACTTGGTTTTAGGTGAAGTAGAGGGAGAGAAATAGTGGGATGGCAGATAACTTACAGCCACATGGCAGATGAATGCCCAGCTGATCGATCGGTAAACCCTCGCTAGCTCTACCATTGTGGATGAGCACTGTGAGAATGACATATAGAATATCAGCGTGTACGGATTGCAAGCTTTGCGAGATGACCGCGAAGGCATAGTGGGCGTGCCTGTATACAGTTCAGTCAATGTCGTTCGGCGTGCTGACACCGTAGGGTCGTTGGTCTGCCCAGCCCGTGTAGTAACCAATGTTCATCAAATTCCGCCCTGCGCCACAGGATGGTAGGTTCGGCGTAGGCTCGGCGTGACCGGGTGGCCATTTGAAAGGCATGACCTCGATCTAAACAATACAATGCATTGGGCTGC
Organism: Mycena leptocephala; assembly: GCA_029378395.1. NCBI lineage: Eukaryota > Fungi > Basidiomycota > Agaricomycetes > Agaricales > Mycenaceae > Mycena > Mycena leptocephala. The sequence goes on from JARJLF010000345.1 coordinate 169,259, forward strand.
CATTTGAAAAGCATGATCTCAATCTAAACAATACACCAAGTTGCCATTTGAAAGGCATGACCTCAATCTAAACAATACAAAACACTGGGCTGCCATTTGAAAGGCAGGACCTCGATCTAAATAATACAATACACCCCGCTGCCATTTTAAAAGTATGACCTATCTAAACAATACAATGACCCCTACCAAATTTCGATATCGACAGGGGGGTGGGCCGGTGGGCGTATTTGCGGCGGCGGGACAAAAATTCCTTGCTGAGGTGGTGGGACAACGAATAGCCGAACGTATACTGTTGAAAGCATGCACACGTTGAAAGGGGGTCATGAGCAACAGAAAATGAAGACAGATAGAACGACGCACTATTGAAGATACAAGGGCAATAAATTATTCCCGTAGACGGGGCGATTGGATCCAACTGCGACCGGCATATCTCCGCAGATAGATTGTCGAGGGAGAAAACTTCCAGACGGTGTCCATATTGAAATCCGAGTTAAGTGAGTTTTCATACCCCTTGTATGCAAAGGCCGCACGACTAAATTTGGAGAATTCGGCAGACCCAACTGATTGCTGAAGTCCATTGATACTCTCTGCTACTGTCGTTGTCGGTGATCCCAGCTGTTAGCCGAGGAGCGTCGCGATGAGAGGAACTCGGCAGATGCGACGTATAAATCTCACCATGCTCCCTCGGGGTTGCCCCTTGCAGGAGATGCTCGTCAAATGCGGGTGGATGTTGCGTAACTGTCAATTTTGCTTCTTCCACCGGTCATTGGACGCCTTGATCATACGGGAGGCGAATCACACTCTCATGACGCGCAGTGCGCCAAAGCAATTGATATGACATTGGCAAGAGCAAAGCATCAAAACTGACCACAAGCCCAACACCGCAATTACCAAGGAGCATGATATTACGACGAGTAATCAGCCATCCATCCACTGTCAGGGTCGCCAAACTTCTTTGCAGTCCGTCGATGGATTGACGCGCAGCGGTGGCTGGCGGACTCGTGAGAATTGACATAGCAATGACTTTGGGCATTCTTACCTTCTCTCACAAGCCTTCTTGCTCCTACTCCATAGGTTTGATACAGCTTGGGGTGGCTGGAAATGGGCAAACTGACTCAGCAACATGAGCTACACACTTTCCAGCGATAACCAACCTCCTAGACTGAACTAGATTTCCGCCAATGCGGCGGGGGACTTGGCCTTGGCGAACAATACGCCATTGCACAACACCAGATGTGGGGTTTATCCGCCGTTCGCGCAGGTTGACATTCCCCAATACAATGGAGGGGCGATCTGCCCCTGCTGGCCATTCCATTAAGATCTTTCTTTTTTTTTTTGGTAGATTTCAGAGTTCCTTCACCTTCACCGACCTCAAATGTTGCGTCAGGCATGTTACCAGCGCCTTCGGAGATCTGTGGAACAGCGTCCATGGGGGACGAGGCTTGGGATGGGGGCGCATCGATAACATTAATGGAGGCCGGCTCTGGGGCCCGAACGAGTAGGTTACGTACTACACTATGTAAGCATTTTTGACCAACTTCCTCAAGGCTGTGGCAGGACCCCGGTTTATCCCTTGGCCCCCTAGGCCCCACGTTCCGCAGACCGCGACTATTCCTACTCGACAGCCCTTCTAAGTTCCTACGAATAAATAAATGTAATATACTTATTGGAGCTTACATATTTGACAAACTGTTCAAATTAAGTACAAGTTTAGATGCCCCGCCCCATTTGGGATGACATCGTTTAGCTCGGATCCGGTGTCACGCTTACCTGCTGTGATTCCATCATCAACTGGTCAACATCGTCTCCCGCTCTTTCCCGCCGCCCCCGCCATATGCCCGCCTTTCCCGTCCTGGTCCATATCCCATTCAATACAAGTTCAAAAATTGAAAGAACATAGGTAAATTCATTCGAGAACAACTTATCGACAGCCGTAAAACTGCGCTGTGCCAAAGCTAAAATTGTGGGGAGGGGGGACTTGCTCACTGGGGCCAACAGTGAGCAAAGGACGCTTGACGACGGTGGATCTTAGCCGTGTTATGCCCTCGCTTGGATGACTGATGTGACACATCCGGGCCGTACGTTGCCTGTACCCGTAATCGGTTCAGGATGGTCTACACGCTTATTGTCTTCAGGACCGCGGGAATGCTAAAACACGAACCTTCGTGTTCCGGACCTTCAGTCCTTCCCCCCTTTGCCGGAAACTCATCGCTCTCGCTCTCAATGGTGGACGCTAACAACGTAGGCAAAGTGCTCGTATATTCGGAGTGTGAGCTTTACCCGACAATTTTCAACAGGATATATAAGACTCGGGGAGTCCCAATAAGGGCCTCAGCATTAAAAGGATTGTTCAAGAAGGTGGCTCAATTTTTTTCGAGAATATTGGCAGCCACAGTCGGGAGGTAATGTCAATTCCAGGTTGGTCGACCTAATCCGGCGAACGATCAAATCAGTCAGGATATTCCGGTTTTAAGCATTTGGCGGGTGGGAAAACACTAACGAGTGCAAATTCGACTCACTCGATGACGTCGATTTGTTCTGCTGACCGTCAATCAAAAGTGATGACTATCAAGGACTTCTTCCGCCAGGAAGCGGTATTTGACCGTAAATTGTAAATCTGAGGCGGTCGTGCCCTCCGCATTGGCGAGGCGAAGAGATCGAGCCTATCCCCAAGGAAAAGGCCCAGAATTAAGGGCAGGGCAGCTGTCCTGCTGGAAAATAATGAAAAATGTCGGGATAAAGCCCATTTCTCGAGCTTGATTGTAAGGTGATAGCCAGCACGATTCTAAGCAAAACTGTCTCTTCAGATTTCCTGCTGCTGCCCTAGTCATTGGGCCTGTGGCTCTGAAGCTCTTCATTCTAGAGGGAGGCGGTGCAGTGAGCACCTATTCCATCCGGTCCGAATCAATTTCAATGGCAATTCCCGGCACAGAATCGGAAACGTGACTTGGTGTTTGATTGGGAGGTGATAGCCAGCGTGATTCTAAGCAAAACTGTCTCTTCAGATTTCCGCCTGTGGCTCTGGAGCTCTTCATTCTAAAGGGAGGCGGTGCAATGAGGAATATATTCCATCTGGTCCGAATCAATTGCAACGGCAATTCCCGGGACAGGATCGGAGAACATGCCCAGCCGCCGTCAAAAACATGACTTGGTGTGGTTCGGATGTGCATCAACTGCTCAACTCGGACCATAAATTCCCTCAAATCTCTGGCATCTGAGGAGATATAAAAATTCGGCAACAATCATTCAGTTCTAAAATGTGTATAGAGTACATCTTCCGCAAAATCTCTTCGTTTGCGTGACCTACACACCCTCAATTTTTCCTGGTACCATTGGGGGTATGTGGTGGTTGTGTAATTTTGGTGAGATGGTCCGAATTTGCATTATGAAAGACATCACATCATAATTAAGAACACCGTAGTGATGCTACAAAAATTGAGGTCATCGAGTGGTCAGGACGTATGGAACAAGAAAAATCAAGTTGGAATACGTTCACGTGAGGTGCAAACATACCCAAACATCTATCAAAATAAAGTTCAAGGCCCAGGAAGAGTTGACATATACAAATGAGTGAAAAAGAATAGATAAAAACCATCAGTTGTACAGCTCAATGGTGGAGGTTGAACCTTGAGTGAGAGCAGGCCATGTAGACAAACCAGGAGGACAGCTCTTGTAGTAGTGTTTCACCCCCGATTGCCCTAGATTTTTGATATGGTGGACTTCTATGTATAATCTAATTCCAGAAATACTGGGATAGTAAATATGATGCCAGGCTTTCATATTGAAACAGTGGGTTGATTGAGACTAAATCTGTCCGCCGGATGATCGTTGAAGGTATGAATATATTATTAGGTTTGCTGTTATCATCCTATCACATTTCCACGTCGATGGGGCTACTAACTGTTCTCAGGGCTCAATACTACAAATTTACCAAGCATTCTATGACCTCACATCAGTCGATGGTTTCAGTTCAATAGGCAATCGGAGAGACAATAGTTTAGGTTACAGACTTAACCGAAGTGGTGCGAAGCGGCCCACCCCGCTCTTGTATATGTCTATGATTGTCTTTGCGACTACTTTCATGCTATGTACTCACTGGCAAAAAAAAGTAATTGCGCATGGTGGTTCTCGGTATCCTGGCCACCGAATCATTCCAAAAACCTTATGCCCACTATCTTTAGTAGTGGGTCCAGAAGCGCCCTAATGTCATAGAGAGCCCCGCCAAATTTTGGAATGTCACGTGCAGTCAAAGTTCTTTCGTAATCCAAAATGTAGCGCGTTTGAACCTCAGGATGTCCATCTTTTTTTTACCATCCTTAAACGGGAACATGTCCGAGTGCATGTTAATGTCGAAAAAAAGACAACGCCAGGTCAAATGTTTTGCAGCACATTCGATGTTGAGCGGGGCAGATCCCAGTGCAATGATATTGATCTGAAACCCGATGCTCAGGCTTGCTCTAGGGTTCAAATCCATTTGAAGTTTAATTGAAAATGGTGATGATGCCAGCTCCGAGCAAGATACTATGCCCATTATCTTTAGGAGTGGGTCCCTTATAATTGAGTCCACCTCATATTCTGATATTCAACCAGAGTCTATTCACTTCATTTCCAATCACCAAATTATAAGCATATATTTCTTGTGGTATGCATGTAATGTTGCTGATGTTTCCATGACTGCTGAAGGATACCAAGTCAAAGGTTTTTTTTTTTTTTTGAATCTGTACTCTGACTGGGCAACAAGGATCTGACTCACTGTATAACCAAACCAGCCCTAATGAGCCACACACTGGAATTTAAACCAAAGATTCAACAAGCCAATTGCCAGCCCAGGTACCAAGTCCAGGACTCGGAAAAAAGTGTCAGTTCAGTTGAATTGGAACTCAAACAACCACCCACGTTGAGATCAAGGAACAACTTAACTGAGGACTCACCAAATCCAGCCTTCATGCTCCCAGTGTTGCCACGATCACACTGGCGTAATTGATTAAATCTCGCGTTTATCTTTCGCGCTGTCTCTCCAGAGAATGTCGACTGATCGAGCAGGGACGCCCATGGGAATACCAATGCCATATTTTTGTGGTCTCGTGGTGTATAAATTCAACTCATCAATATTAACTGTATACCGTCTCTCTTTATTACTGGAGCAATTGGTGAACTGCCTGCCTGCGGAATATCTGCCGGAGCGAAGCGGAGGCACGTCTTGTATTTCATTTCTCTTTACTTACAGTCAAAGATAGTCAGTAGGACTCATTAGGAGTCATAAGATGCGGATCTGAAGGATCCTTAGATAGGTATAAATACTCTAGTTAATTAGTCGGTCGGTACCATTCTAGTGTTCAACACGTAGACTTTACCAACTCAACCTTGGCCTCTAAGTCTACCAGCAACACAAAGAATCTCTGTGTCTACGACTTTCCAACCAGGAAACTACGTAGCTCACATTTTTTTTGAGTTCATTTTTTTCTCGTGTTGACTTGAATATCGGACTGATCACCCGATTGAGCGCTGCGCGCACAATTCAGCACAACAGACCATCTAGAACGGGATGGTACACATGCGCAGGAAGACGTACGCTTCGTCTGCGCAGTCGACTCGGACTTCTCCTGAGAGGAATGAGGGTGAAGTAGCCGAGTGTGGGGGCCGGGTCAAAGGGAATGGACTCGCGGTCTTCGCAGCGGAGGGCGAGCTTCCCGCGGGAAGCGCTCCGATCGTAGATAACGCATTAGGCGTTTACCGTATAATTACGTTCAAATCGACACCGGGTGTGACCCGTGACCCGGCTGAACCAATTCGACACCTCGACACCAGCCAAAATTTCGCGTGACACCCCCCAAAATTTCGACATCCGGAGCGAAAAATCTCTCTTTTTTGCATCTTCCTGGCAGTTTTGAGGTGGAGGTCACGATCGGAAGGTTCGACAGAGGCCGCCGTGACCCGTGACCTCAACCAGATTTCGACATCGACAGCGAGGTCCGTGACCCGTGACTGTCGATTTGAACTGAATTATACGGTACTCTCCACCTCTGATTCGTAGATCTGACCTGGAAGAGTACCTTGAATAGTTCCAGGGTCAGAATACCGAAGAAGATGAGGGTCAGGATGGAGTACGAGGTTTGAGCATTGACTCACCTCGTGGCTCGAGCATTGACTCGCCCATGGCTGGGAGCTTTACCTCGCCATATGATGTTGAAGGTTCGAGCAAAGACTCAATTTGCCGGACATTGCCAATTGGGTCGGATTTCAGGGCCTCGACGTACCGGTTCTAAAAATGCTCGTAAAATCACTGAAAATTCACAAAGAATTATTCTATGACTCTACGTACCAACAGGACCAAAATTCACCTATATTTTTCAATCTGAGCCTCTGCCTCAAGTCTGGGGGTTAAAAGTTGATTGGAGTAAAGCAGGTTCCAAGGGTAAGAAGCTTTTTCGGAGGCCTCTGCGCATTGTCGAGGACACGATGGGCGCAAATTTCACGGCTTAAATTTTTCTCAATCCTTTTACTCTCTGTCTTTCGCAAGTATTTTTCCTCAAGGAACATCTTGAAGGACACGAGACATGCCGTCCGAAGAATTCCCACATTGGAGGCTCCAGCGTTGAAACCCAAGCGCCAGCCGTGAAATTGACATGATCTGTGAGGAGGCGGTCGGTCCATAATTCCCATTCCTTTCTACGGCACGTTCGAATTCACTCCCATTTGGGGCAACTTATTATGTCCCATTCTTGATATTCAAGCTGACACCATTCAGTGTTGTATTATTATTCGTCCCAGATCCGAGTTACAGCGTTGCTCTGGCTGCCGGGCATGCAATTATTGCTCCAGAGCATGTCAAATACATGATTGGCGCCAGGGCGGTCACCGTCAGATATGCGGATGTAATCTTGATGGTGCGATTTATATTCCTCGGGATGTAAAACCCACTCAAGGAGGGTTCGTATAGATCCTCCCGACAATGTTAGTAGGCGAAACCAATCATTCCTGCGCGTACTTCTCCACGAGGACTACTTGAGGATGAAGCCCCGCATTTTACACGATCAACTCGCATTTTTACGATCGAGACCAAGGACAGCCTTCTACATCAAGTTTGATTACTGCGCTCCATATGGCAGTTGTAGGGCTTCCGTTGAGGCCGTCAGTACCTTCCCTCTAGACAATGCGATGTGGCAGCATCAGAAGGAACGAGCCAGAGAGTGTGGTGGGCAATTACAGATACATGTGATGCAGTTGGCTGACGGTGGTTGTGATGCCTTGTGGGTCTTTTCGTTATGCTCTGCCACCGTGGAACGCGCCAGAGGAGTAGAGATCTTAGCAGCGGAGGCTCTCATGGCTGACGGTGATGCCCAGGAGCAGGCAGATCGGATTCACATACAAGGTCTAGCGGACCTGGATATCCTGGAAATTCATCCTTAGGGTCCAACCTGTTCTATCTTCTCAAGAGTCGATTTTTTTTCTTTTCAGCCTCAACATCGAGGTTACCAGTTTACCAAAGAACAAACTTATCAGCATCTTGACAAGTTGGGCTTTGCAGCAGCTTTTCCGGCTTTTCTAAGCCAAAAAAGACAAGACAAAAAAGTCCGGCAGCTTTACTCCAAGTCAGTTACCTTAGAAAAGCTGAAACTGAGACGAAATGAGCGTACCAATAACCGACTCTAAAAGTTCTTATAACAGTCCGAAGGAAGGCTCAAAACGATATATTGACGCGCTACAAATGTACAAGGACAGCAGTTTTCAAGAGGTGCGTGATCGGCCGATCTTGGCCAACGTTCCCTCGACCACCCACCCCCCCTGAATAAGGAAATTGTTTGGTCGTACAAATATCGGCCCTAGTGCCAACGATACAGAAACTCCATAATTGCTCCATAATACCACAAATTACAGGGATAGATTTGATATTTCATTCTTCACCTATAGGCCTCCTCTCCTGTATTTGATCTGACCCTCAGCATAAGTTCTACTCACATCGAATTTCGGATTGAGCCGAACTCGCTTGCGTGGCATTGATGGATGTCAACATCGGCCGATCACTCACCTCTTGGCAGTTTTCCCCCATGGCAGATAATTATGTGACTGGCAGACAACTGTCAACTGACAGAAAAAAAAGGTATTTCGAAAATCTGACTCTATCACTAATTGCGCCTGAATTATTCTGAAAGAATGAGCCTCATACCAAGATATCCGAGGCGAAATGAGTGAGAAATGAGGGAATCGGTCGCGGAATCCAAAAGTTGTCCAAATTGGGAATTTTTTGGTCGCGCCTTCGGTTCCGACATTAGCTGTAATAACCCCTTGATAGTAAGCCTTAGCCAAACTCCTCAACGATCTTAAGGGTAACTAACCCTTAAGAAAAACAACCACGTGACCGGATGCGTGAGACAAGGAACCTAACGAAGAGTCAGGGAGTATTCTGGTGAGTTTAGTGACCGCCATGGGCAGCATCTTGGTGGGTTTTCTCCATGTCCCTCAAGTTACTGGTTGGCAGGGTCCACAGGGATGTCAACAAGCTTGCTGTAAAGCCACGCCATTAGCAATTCACTTCGAAATAATAATGATTCACTCCTGCAGCAAGAAAAGTGATGATAATTTTTGTCCAATTCTCCCTCTTGATAAAAATCCAACTCTTGTAAAAAAAAAAAAATAGTGCACTACAGTCGACTCTGGCCTAACCCATACTTTTTCAACCCATACTCCATACTTTTTTGAGACAATTTCCCCAACTTTTGGCAGGGATAACCCATTTAAAATGCCGGCAATTTGAATGCATTTCTATTGCCCCAGGTCATGCTTTTCAAAATGCCAGTGATTTGAATGCATCTCTATTGCCCCAGGTCACGCTTTTTAAGATGCCAGCGATTTGAATGCATCTCTTTTGCCCCAGGTCACGCTTTTTAAAATGCCAGCCATTTGAATGCATCTCTATTCCCTCAGGTCACGCTTTTCAAAATGCCGGCCATACGTTTGAAAGTCATCCAACTGCTGGGAAAATTACGAGGCTTGACGAAATTTTAGGCTCCGTCACGCGGTATCTCATTAGTTCCTCCGCAATGAAATATTTGGGGTTTTCTGAAAAATCGAGTCTGTGGAATCATCTTGTACGCAGAAGTGGTGTATACAGTCAGAAAGTACTACCAAAATGGACCGTGTTCCTTGCTTTGATTCATCTGAGTTCATACGTTTTTGAACTCACGGCGGCCCCTCCAAGTTGTCCATTTTGCATTTTTGGGCTTATTGGTATGTTCGTTCAATACACGAGAAGCTGGTCTTGACTTTCCGGAGGACAGATTATTTATCAGTCGGGATCTGGATGTCGAAGTTCGGACCCCGTTTAACCACCTTTCATATGACACCCTATCCCTAATTTACTTTGTCATAGTGATATCCCCCACTTTGAAAGTGGGTTTCCTGGCCAGTAAAAGCCGCAGACGCAGACGCAATGTGTCACTAAGGATTCGATATCCACTTGATCCATGCCAGGAAGAGGAGAACGATTTCCACGTTTCTGCAATATCCTATTCAAAATTCATTGATTGCAATCAAAGGATTGATACCTGCTTCCCTCAATAAACCACTCCGGTTTTGGACCTAGTGATAGCCATGGAATATGCTACAGTGGCGGACAAAAAGAATGAGGAGGCAATCAACTCTACCTCGAAGAGGAAGATTCGCTCGTGCATCAGATTGACTCGATCATCTCAGAGTCTATGCAAGATTTCCCGGAAGAGGATGATATTGATGATGCTGCGAAGTATGCCGCCGAGATCTCGAGGGCCGTCACCACCGACACGACGCGTGGTGGTCATTTGCGGTAAATTGAAACTGTCGGCAGTCGAAATTGATTTGCTGATTATTTATTTGTCTAGCATCCTGAAGCATTATATAGCCTCTAACATGCGTAAAGACCCCAACCGGGATGCGAAAAGTGTGACTGCAGGTACACCAGGCCATATTACTCACTTCATAATCCAAAAATGTGGCGACAAGTGCAAGGGCTGAAGGGAAAAAGATGGTCCCTTATTCCTGCTGAACCCAGCCGAAATACATTTTAATGCACTGGTTCCATTGCGAGGCAGGTGATTCAAAATGGTATTGTGAGGCACGTGGTTCAAAGATTAGGGAATCTCTTGAGAAAGTGTGCTTCTTCGGCGGCCCGACACAGCGTATGGCTACTCCATTTTACTCCCTGACTCTGCGCACCATAAGTTTCTCGGGCTCGGAAGCCGCGCAACACATTGCGTGTTATTTGGCATTGTGCCAGCAAAACGTGACATTTTAGGGCTCGTTCAGTTGCCAGATGCGAAACTCGCATTTCGCATCTGATCTCCTTTTTTGGTAGTGTGAGAAGATGCGATTCGCTTGGGCGTGATTCAGCGTGACAACGTAGTGACAGCAAATTTTCTTGACGCGTTGCGGGTCTGCACGGCGACTATGCCTTCCATGTCACGGCGCGACATCCAGATGCGGCTCCTGATGGCTACAGCATACTTCTGGCATATGGTACACCTTGCCGTGCTTCTCTATGCTTCCCCACTCTACTGGAAGCAAGAATATCATACTTCGGCCTTGAGCGGACGGGCATGGCTTGATGAATTACTTGTTGGACACCCCGATAGAATAAAAACAGAGCTGGGCATGCGAGTGCATGTTTTTCTTGCCCTTGTTGCACAGCTCCGGCTTCTCACCGGCTTGACGGACTCGTGACATATCACAGCCGATGAACAAGTCGCAATCTTTCTATATACGTGCGTAACGGGATTATCTATCCGCCATGTAGGCGAAAGATTTCAGCATTCTAATGAAACTATATCCAAGTAATCACTCGCCTGAGCTCACATACATTTTGAATGTTTCATTATTTATCAGAAGTCCCAACCCATCGCTCATGCTGCCACTTGAGCAACCCAGGATTGCCATACCTCCGTCTCCGTTGTGTTTTTCGAAATAGCTACGACTGTCCAATGCATTACATGTATCTTCTGTTGCAATGTACGTTGCTTACCTCGGTATTGATATCGGCCGCTGACTTTAGGAATGCAAGCACTGAATGTTGACACCGGTCAGATTGCGCAGTCAGAGTCTTTCTTGACCCATCTCATTCCCAGGTCAGTTGCCCCCAAATCTAATCATCCACTGTCAGCATGGTACTCCACTGCTGTAGGTCGCTGTCACCTCCCACATGTTGAGGGTATGTGGTTCTTCCAATTTGAGAGCCCGACAACTTATGCTTGATTATAAGGTACCCGTAATTTCCTCAGTCTCATATCATAAATCCCTTGATCGTTGGCCTGTACCAGCATTACTTTTGTCCATCAGCTTAGCATGAATGTATTTTATGTAACAAAGTGAATCGGTGTAGTTTGGCGCTCATTCGCTTATGGACCACAAGATGCCAGCACACTTGTCCCGTTCAAGTTCAGTGTGCCCTTGACCACCAAAAGTAGTGGTGCAATAGAAGAAGCACTCTTTGGCTTTAAGATAAGCTTTTGCATCGCTCCTCCAGTCAGAGAAGATAGACTTATTGTCCAAGACAGGCATGACGAGCGCAATGGAAGACATGATGGGGAAATGAAGGAATTCCCAGAAATGAATGCTAGAACCACCAGAGACTGGTGGCCCCTCAGGAGTGTGTGTGGCAAAGAAAAGGTAGGTAAGGTAACTAGCTGATTCTAATGAACACCCAGTTGTGAGGCACACAGGCCCTAATCCCAGATTCAACGGATTGACTACCGTTTGTTGTCTGGTGAACTGAAGACTACCTCGCAAAGAGGGATTGTCCCAACAGTTGGTGTTCCTATCTACAAAAGGCCACACAACACTGAAAGGGCAGAGAACTGTCACAGAGTGGCAGAGAGGGCAGAGAGAGAGAGCAGAGGCAGATGAATGAATGGAATCTCAGAATGACTGACTCTGATAGACCTAGAAGCCGGGGCCCATAACCTGTTAGAATCAGGCAAGCACAGTGGTCTGAGTCAACAGTGAGAAACTCTAATTGAAGAGAGATACAAGACAACTAACCTGAGTCAACAGTGAGAAACTGGGGACTCAGGCTCTACACTAGGCTCCTTATATACACAATGACATGCACAGCCTCGAGGCTGTGCCTGTCACAACGCGCAGCAATGCACAGCAGTAAGGCTGTGCACATGGATACTACAATGGAAACCACCAGATCCATTAGGATACTAAGTGTTTCACATGTCTAAACTAAGTGTCCATGAAACAGAACAAGAGAATGAGAATGCTGGAAGTCCCACACTTCAACACGTCTACACAGAGTTCCAATCCGAGTCGCAAATGGAGTTGTTGTTCACTCCGAGTTGGTGGGGGAGATACTGCTTAGACCATGCATACACGGACGATGTGGCCGACATATTCTTCTCACAAATGTCTTATATGTTCCCTCGTTATCTCACAATCTCATCTCTACTACGTATCTATCTCGCATTCATGGCTACTCTGTTCTCATGAAGGGATCTGTTATATCATTCAATCGAGACGGTGTTTTGCTCTTTGAAGCGGATATTGATGAGAGGAACCAGAACAGCAACTCATTATCTCGGCTTAAGGAGATTACAGATCCCTCCATGAGAATAGAGTAACCATAGGTGCGAGACAAGGAGGTAGTAGAGATGAGATTGTGGGAGAGTCCAGGAACATATAGGACATTTGTGAGAATGATTTCTCGGCCACAGCGTCCATCAATAAGCGGTCTCAGCAGAATCTCTCCCCTGAGCTCGGAGTAGACCTCATGACAAGTTGACAACTGCAAGACCTCGGGATAGTTGGATGATTCCTCAATCGCTCAAATTCTACGGACTATATGATCAAGTCCTTGCGCAAGACTTCTCAAGTTTTGACTGCGCTGAGATATTCCTCCAGCTTTCTCAAGATCACCTAATTAGGTCTGATACTAAGTGCTGTCCTCCCTCAACTTTGGTCGTGTTCATCACACTCCCCATGATCCTCACACTCTGCAATCTTTCCGAAGCACTGGCATCGCACACTCTGTGACCTAAGTCAAATGTCCCTGATACTTTTTGGAGATGACAGATTTGACACATTGTATTCTGCCCACAGTATGGGATATACACACTCTCCATCGGTGCTTACTGAGGCAAGGCACTCGCCTGAGCTCACATACATTTTGAATGTTTCATTATTTATCAGAAGTCCCAACCCATTGCTCACGCTGCCACTTGAGCAACCCAGGATTGCCATACCTCCGTCTCCATTGTGTGTTTTCCACCACTCACCAGGAGGTCTATGCTCTGTAGTTTGATTGTGGAAGCAGCAACGTGCTGCAATACCAAGAGGTGAAGCTGCAGGAAGTGGTGAAGCAGAAGGCGATGGCGAAGGAGTATCCAGTGAAGCAGCCCTTGATCCGGGCAAGGAGCATGGGTGGGAAGGTCCAGGAGATGCTGGAGGAGCAGGTGTATGACGCTGTTTGGGTCTGTCATCCTCCGCGTCGATAACAACAACAGTGGGAGGATTGGGCAGCAAAGGCAGGCTGTGAAGTGCAGAGGGATCTATCCAAGGACATTTCCCCATCTGCTCAGCATGCAGTTTGAGAAGCTGGCCACGCTCTCCTTGTGGAAATCCCTTGGGCTGAATTATGTAGACATCCTCCTTGAGATCTCCATTCAAGTAGGCAGAAGAGAAGTCAATGGAACAAAGCTCGAGATAATACTGAGGAGCAAGAGCAAAGATGATGCGGAGGGTCTAACCTTGTAGCACTCAATAGAGCCATCAGACTTGTGCTTGATGATGAAGACCTGTTTGGGATTTTGTTGCTTGTCCATTACCATGCTGTCTGCTACCCATCTTGCAGAATGGGATTATGCAGGTCTACAGTATCCTGCCTTGAAGTGATTACAATGTTCTCTAACTTTCAGCTAGACCTGCAAATTGTGAAGAGTTTGTCATGCCTCTGTGCAGAACATTATTGAGTGCACACTTCCATAATCAAACCACAATACACAAACCCGCATTGGAGTGGTGGACAGCTCATAGAGCACCTCCAGAGTCCATTGTAGTATCCATGTGCACAGCCTTACTGCTGTGCATTGCTGCGCGTTGTGACAGGCACAGCCTCGAGGCTGTGCATGTTATTGTGTATATAAGGAGCCTAGTGTAGAGCCTGAGTCCCCAGTTTCTCACTGTTGACTCAGGTTAGTTGTCTTGTATCTCTCTTCAATTCGAGTTTCTGACTGTTGACTCAGACCACTGTGCTTGCCTGATTCTAACACAAACAAGACATTGGTAAGGATAACAGGCCAAGCACTGTGTCCGTGTATAAGTGGCTTCAACTCTATCTCCCCCACCAGTTCAGAATAGACTACAACTCCGTTGGCAACTTCGATGGCAACCCTGTAGTAGCGGGTGTTTTTGAGACAATCTTTGCAGTTCGTCATGTGCGATGTGGTTCCTGAATCTGCATTCCATCGAAAGTCAACAACAGAGAATGCAAAGTCTTGCATTTGAAGCCACTTGGGACTTTGCATCTATCTGCACTATTGCCTTTGGCTTTCCCCTTGTTATTTGCAAGGTTCCTGATGAGATTGTGGAACTCTTTGCATTTAAGGAGGACATGGCCAGTTTGAAGGCATCCAGCACATGTGACTGGAGGTGCAACTGCCAGTGCAGCAGAGGGTGTGGGGACACTGGATACAGTGGCCATGGCTGCTCCAGAGAGAGGATTTCTCTCAGTGGAGTCTCCTTCCTGCCCAGCAGTCTTGAACACCTGATAGTTTGCATAGGCAGTCTCAACTTCACTGGGACTGAGAGTGCTAGTAGACATCTCGAAAGGTGCCTTGAGAGAGGGGTGTGGGGCTGCCTTGCATATGTGCATGTGCAGAAGGATAAGAGGGACACTTCTGGAATTCATTTCCAGAAGTGCATTTTTGTAGGATATCCTACAGAATACAAGGGATGGTTGTTCTACAACCCTGTCACCAGAACAGTGGTCACATCCGAGCGTGCTGTCTTTGACGAGCGCTACTTCCCAGGAAACAAACCTTCACTACTGCAGCGCATTCCTCGGAATCCACCATCCACATTTGTTGATTTACCTCCTCATGCCAAGCCACAAGTTGTGCGCGATGACGGGGGAGACGACGAGGATGATTATGGTGTTCATCGAGCACCCCCTGCACCAACTCCCAATCCATCTCTTCCAAATCATTCCCCACCTTCAACTCGTCCTAATTCACCTCCACCTCTGGAACAGTCTCCAGAACCTGAGCTTGAACTTCCTCCTTCTCCCATTGGTGTTGCTGCACGTCGCAAGCACCATGGTCAAACAACAGAGCACAAGCCTGCAGGAGAATGGTGGAAGGCTCAGCCCGCTTATCGAGAGCCTGCTCCAGCTGTTCCAAGCGATGACGAGAACAGCAGCGATGATGAACTACTCCTTCAGCCAGGGAGTGTTCTCATTGTTGTACATGAAGGCGATCCAATGAGTTCTACACTTCAAGCAGCAAACATTGCAGCAGTGCAGTCAGCTCAGGCTGCTGTTCACTCCGGCAATCCTCGCACTTATCACGAGGCACTGCGACGAGAAGATGCTCATCTTTGGGAAGAAGCTGCAATCTCCGAGATAAACTCTCTTCTGGAGAACAGCACATGGGATGTTGTGGATGCACCCCCTGGTGTAAAGCCCATTCGTTCACAGTGAGTCTTTATCATCAAGCACAAGTCTGATGGCTCTATTGAGCGTTACAAGGCAAGACTCGTTGCAGATGGTCGTGGCCAACGTCATGGCATTGATTACAACGAGATCTTCTCCCCTACATTTAAACCTGCGACACTTCACATTATCCTTGCTCTTGCTGCTCAGCACGATCTCAAGCTTTGTTCCATTGACTTTTCTTATGCCTACCTAAATGGAGATCTCGAGGAGAATGTCTACATGACTCAACCCGAGGGGTTCCCACAAGGGGAGCAGGGCCAGCTTCTTAAACTGCGCAAGTCACTCTATGGGCTTAAGCAGGCTGGTCGTCAATGGCACAAGAAGCTCAGTGCAAAGCTCCAGTCTATGGGCTTTACCTGTCTCCAGTCTGATCGCTCATGCTACATCTACTCTGATGGCACAACGTGTATCATCCTCCCCATCTACGTCGACGATGGCATGATCTCTGCAAAGAGCGATGCTGAAATTGACCGAGTTATTGCTGAACTTGGCTCTACTTTCAAAGTCAAGGATCTAGGTCCCACAGAGTGGCTTCTGGGGATCAAGATTGAGCGTGACTCCGAGACTGGAGACATCCATCTTTCGCAGCGCCAATACGCTGTGAACATGCTTGAGCAGTATGGAATGTCCAATTCCAAGCCTGTTCGCACTCCGATGATTCCTGGTCTTGTTTTGACCAAGGAGATGGGTGCTCAGACTCCAGAAGAGGCCAGCAAGTATGGACCAATATACTTGTCTGCTGTTGGCTCTCTGATGTATCTGGCTACCCAAACTCGTCCTGATATCTCCTACACTGTCGGACTCCTTGCACGCTTCAATAGCAATCCAGGTGAAAAGCATTGGGGTGCTGTTAAGCATCTCATGCGCTACATCAATGGCACATTTGACTATCGCATTACATACCGAAAATCATCATCTGTACCACATCCCTTCACCACCTACTTCTCTGCATTGGACCCAGAGCCTGAGTCTCCTCTAGCAGAGTCTGCTTCGCCTTCTCTTGCTGTCTACTCCGATGCAGCTCACGGAGACTGCAAGGTGTCTGGCAAAAGCACAGGTGGTTACTTGGTGATGATGAACGGCAGTCCTGTTAGCTGGCAGAGCAAACTGCAGACTACAGTCTCTCTGTCTACTACAGAGGCTGAATACATTGCAGGTGTAGATGCTGGCAAGGAGATCAAGTGGGTGCGCAATGTGCTATCTGAGCTTGGCTATGGAGTGTCTGGACCTTCTCCTCTCTTCATGGACAACCAGTCTGCTATCCAAGTTGCTAAAAACCCGGAGCATCATGGTCGCATGAAGCACCTTGACCTTGCTTATTACTGGCTTCGAGATGAAGTTGCCAAGGGATACATTGCACTGGAATACACTCCAACCCAGGAGCAAATTGCAGACATTTTCACCAAAGCGCTCCCTTGTCCTACTGTGAAAAAGTTGCGTTCTATGATGGGAATCCGGGGGAGCTAGTCGAGACTGGTCTCGTCCTGGGGGAGTGTTGCAGTCTGTGATTGGACTGTGCCATTCTCGCACTTTGATCTATCATGATTCCTTGATTACATCACTCCATCATGCTTTCTATCGATCCCACGCATTCCTGATATCCATCTTATTGTGTTGATACAGATCTGACAAGGATCTTATTGTCTCTATTGTCTCTATTGTTCTTATTGTTCTTATTGTTCCTACTGTCTCTATTGTTCCAGTAGTATATAAGTAGGCTAGTTTAGACCTGGGTCCTCAGTTTCTCACTGTTGACTCCAGGTGTGTTGTTAGTCCTTGCATCCCAATACAAGAGTTTCTCACTGTTGACTCCAGACCTCTGTGCTGCCTGTTCTAACATGCTGGAAGTCCCACACTTCAACACTCCCCCTGAATGAGAGCAGTCTCATTGTCTCCCCCTTAATCCCATCATGTCTCGCAGCCGTTCCACCGCTGGCTTGGGCAGTGCTTTGGTCATGATATCTGCAAGTTGATCCTCAGTTGGAACATACTTACATCAATCACACCAGCTTCAACCTGTCCACGAAGCCAATGGTGTGCAAGGTCAAGATCACGCATGCGGCCATGGTGCTCTGGATTCCGAGCAACAACAATGGCAGACTGATTGTCCATGAGAAGAGACGATGCACCAGTCAGCCCATACTCTAGCTCTCCAAGCAAATGTCACATCCATGCAATCTCCTTGCCAGCATCAACTCCTGCAACATACTCTGCCTCTGTAGTGGAAAGAGACACAGTTGTCTGCAGTTTGCTTCTCCAGCTCACTGGTCCACCAGCCATCATCACAACGAAACCACCAGTGCTTTTCATGGTGTCTTTATCACCACCATGATCAGCATCAGTGTACGTGAAGAAGGACTCATCAGGGTCGATGTAGGTGGTGAACTTGTAGAGAGAAGGAGATTTAGAGTATGTGATGCGGTAATCAAGAGTGCCTTTGATGTAGCAGAACAAATGCTTCAGAGCGCTGTAATGGGCTTGGCCAGGATTGCTGTTGAAGCGTGCAAGAACACCCCCTGCATAGGAGATATCTGGACAAGTCTGGATAGCCAAGTACATCAGAGAGCCCACAGCACTGATATAAGTGCTTTTGAGTTGTTTGGACTCGTCTTCAGACTTGGCTCCCATCTCCTTGGTCAGGCTAAGACCAGGCAGCATAGGGGTGGAAACAGGCTTGCAATCAGACATTCCATACTGCTCAAGCATGTTCACAGCATATTGGCGCTGTGAAATGGCAATGTCTCCAGTCTTAGAGTTGCGCTCAACCTTGATCCCAAGAAGCCACCTGAAAACTATCACACCGCTGATAGTTGACCAGGTTATCAAGTCTGTGAATGCCGGTCTTCGAGCGTACCTCCAATGGCCCATTGATGATCCTGACATGCCAAAATTGTATCTCCTGCGAGGAAGATTAGAACCGGAGAAAGACAGTGCCCCAGTCCTGAAGATGCTGCAATTTCGACATTACCTCAATGTGGTAAACCCCAAGCATCGGAAAGTGCTCACGCGACTGTTACTATCAAGTCACTGTTTGGCCTTAGAGAGATTACGCTGGGTTGAGCTTTGTCGCCCGTGGATTGACCGCAATCTTAGAGTCTGCAGATTCTGCAAAGCTGAAGTTGAATCTCCTGAACATGCTCTCCTGGAGTGCATGGCACAAGCCGACCTCGTAGAGCTTCGAGAGGATTTCTTCACCCAAATGAAGAATGACATACCAGCATTACCGAGCTTGGATTCCATGCCACTGGCAAAATTCTTCACTCATATGATAGCTTACAGACAGACAATATCCCTGGTCGCAAAATTCGCATAGGAAATCACTCAAGTCTTTGAGGCAACAACTCCCATGTTCATTCCCCCTCTTCCTTTGCACTGGCTGACACTACCGCAGCATAACAATTAGTTTCTTTTACTTACTGCTTCGCATTCTACTTTGGATAGACGTTCTGATAACAAATAGCTCATCAAGTAGGGTAGTTGGGTCCAAGGTGAAGGCGCAAGAGGCTTGCGCACGCTGGGATACTCTTGGGAACACAGTGTTCAGAGGCTGGACCATGCTGTATATAATTCTATCACTATCACTATCACGTCTTGCTTCGAATAAGCGATGATCCATGGAGACCAGGTTCCGATGGCTTACGTGTCATGTCGAGTCAATACTCTCCTTAACATCCCCGAATTTTTAACCGCCTGCGCTCATTCCGGGTGAGGGCATAGATGTGTTGTGATGGGCATTGTAGCTGTGTTAAAGCCCTCGTGACACTGTGAGGGAATGGTTCCCAGTCTCTTATAAACAGAGGATACAGCAAAACTCACTTGTATTGGGTGTGTTGGAATTAGACCCTAGCACTTGTTCAAACCTTGAATGATGGCATTTGGTCATGTGGGTATTTCCCATCAGATGACATATTTGGGCAGCACTTCATTCACTTCCCAGGCCATGATACTTGGGCACTTGTTTAAACCTTGAATACGTCAAGTGGATCACATCACATGTGCTGACCTAAAGATGTGGACAGGTCCATCAGCTCTATTAATACACCTTCACCCTGCCACGTCACAGCATCCCTCACCAGCTGAGCATTCCTTATGGATGCACCATTGCCAGTGCACAGTCCTGCCAATCAACTCCAGAGAAGCAGCACCAGCATCTCCAGAGACAACTGTCTTAACTATGACTACGTCCCTCTGCACAGTATACCTGAGCAAACTTATGACTACGTCCCTCTGCACAGTATACCTGAGCAGTTTGCCACCCACTTGCGCATACCGACATCAATCTTGGATTTCTTGCTGGTCACTCCAACTAGTACCAATATCAATGTGGCCCCACAAAGTGACTGTGTGAGAACTCTTTATTTGAAACGTCCTTGCGCCAACTTTGTACCAAAGCAGAGATCCGATGCGAACACCCATCTGGAGGTGGCTGCAGCGTCCTCTCCGGAATGGGATAGCCTAAACCTCGAGTATCCACCGGAAGTGACGGACCAAATCTACACAACAGCTCCGCCTCCCTTTCTGGAATGGGATGGTCTACAGCTCGAGTATCTGCCGGAAGTCTCTCATCATAGAGATCAGATGGAGAAAACAAGCTTGGATCCTGCTCTGCCTCCAGCCCCCGGACACACCAGGAATGTGAGTGACGTGGCGGTAGGTTCAAGCACCCATTCACAGCCGGTCGCACTGCATCATAATATCGAGGAGGTTCAGGCTTTTCCCGCCCCCCTTCCATCCATCGGTCAGACTCCGGAGAACAACTGGACTGAGGTGGAAACTGCTGTCTTTGGTAGAGCAGATCCTGCAGACGACGAGTGGACGGATGAAGAGAGCAACCAGACCGGTGTAGGTCCCCATTCAAAGCACAAGAGGGGTAATCGTATGAAACAGCATCCACGAGGTACAGTGGTGTCAGGGACGACATCTGTCAAGATGGTTGCCTTCAGATATTTAATTGAAGCCCCTAGTTGTCACCAAGATCTCCTGACCAAATATCTAGTGCAGGCCACACATCTCTCCCTTGAGAACAATCATCCTGTAGCTTTCCAACAATACCAAGAAGTCCCTGAGACACCAATTGGTTCCCACAATAAATGGGTTGCCATTTGGTTTCCTTGTGATCACTCCTAAATGAGTGATCACAGTCTGTCTCTTCAACTGTGCAGGCCTCTCCCTCGAGCAGAGCATCCAGAATCGAGTTCTAGGACTCAATAGCTTTCTGTGGATACCCCTAAGTCGATGGTAGGACCAATGCCTGGTTCAAAACCTTAAGCTGAATTACGATCTTCCCAATTAGGAAGATCATTGATGTATCGGTGATGTCCGATCAAAGCATGATTGCCGTGTCTGCCAGTATGACATAGTCATATTCCTCAGCATGGGTTGTGTCTCGAGATAAGGTAGAGAGTCCAGACTAGTTGGTTTGTGTCTGTCCTCCCTTTTGCCAGATAGTCACTGCGTTCCGGGCCGGCCTACACTTAGTCAGCCGGATCAGCCTAGCCCCAGTCTAGCCGACTACACTGACCTGGGTAGTGTAGCCGACTACACTGATCCAGGTAACTAAGTGTAGTCGGCTACACTGGGGCTACGCTGATCCACGCTCAGCTGGGCTGACTAAGTGTAGGCCAGCCCGGAACGCAGTGAGTCCTTTCGGGTATGGACTGTTCCCGATAAGCAACCACTCAAGAACCATAGACTACATGTTTCGTCTATGCCCTTAGTGTCTGATGCTACATGTCCTGTTCACTTATAGAGGCATACATATTCCATGTATAGCCCACCAATAGTGCTCCATTTGTCATGTTTCATGCATGCTCCAAAACACGGCTTATCACCGGTACGACGTATTCTGTGCTCATACGGTGTTGAAAACCTATTACAACAGTTATCGGAGGCAATTGAGGTGACGCAAAACATTGTTTTGCTTTGTCCTCATTCAGAAGTGGAATGGGTACGAATTTCTCAGTGGAATCAAGTTCATGGGCATGGAATGAGTACTCTGAGGGACTCACAGAAAATTTAACCACCGGCGACTTGTTGTGTGATTTCTTTTTCTGTATTTAGACAGTTCTGACTCCACACGAGTATTTGGCTTTCTTCTCGTTCAAAAATGGAATGAGTACGAATTTCTCGGTGGAATCAAGTTTGTGGGCATGGAAGGAGTTCTCTGAGAACCCCACAGAAAATTTAACCACTCGGGACTCAAGTTGTGTAAAATTTTCTGTATTTCGGCAATGCTGACTCCACAAGAGTATTTTGCTCTGTCCTACAGCACCGAATTTTGGTCGGTGTCCCGGGTCACGGAAGGCATTGTATCTGCCACGCATTTCGGCTTCCCGTTCGGAGATTCTACCGGGCTTCAGGGGTCCCAACACAGTCGGGGCTCAGGATGGGCCCGGAAGGAAGGTCAACGGAGTTCCTTTCCACGTTTGGTGGCGTGTTTGTCGAACAGATGGGGCTATGCATAGAGACTCGGCCCCCACTTTTGCGTCAGGGAAAATGTTCTTGCGTCCAACGATGGGCAGAGCCTTCCAAGTACTCACTTGCACCCAATACAGAGGAGACACGCACGGATTGCTGTTTGGGTCTTCCCCCAGACTTGTCTAGGCTTATGTGGAACAAGATGGCATTCAGGGTAATACTACCCAGTACTCCTCTGTCACTGAACGTCAGATCATTCGGAGACACAATCAAATCGTCCCTAAATCACCACACGATTGTATTGGCAAGGACCCCATTCTTTCAACCTCGCCTGACAGCCCACCCGAGGAAATGCACTCACACATGATATCTTTCAAGGAGATGCCTGGGGTGGTCAGCAACAAAAAACTAAGTCCAGCCGAGATGCAACCGGTATTGCACAGGCTGTCAAACAATCTTTTTTGAGGTGTAAGCTGGTTGCAAGTTGTCGGCCTTTTTTAAATTTCTAGCGAGATGTCAGCTGAAACTTTCAACCAGCGGTTGTAAACCACGATTTTTTGCACACTATATGTGCCATACCAGCGCTAATATCTTCCAATACATCTCTTTGTAAGTTGGGTACTTCTCTGCAAATCCAGGCAATCCGTTCGTCTGGGAATACGCAACAATCTTGAGGTCAAATCTTGCATTCACAAATGTCTTTGTCACCCTTTGTCCCCCTGCCAGCACATTTTGGTCTTACTGGGACCAGTTTTCTGTCCGGTGTTTATGCTGTTCACTCAGGTAGGCTGGAAATACCAAGCTACTTGGTCAGAGTGTTTCCACCACTTCGGACTCTCACAAAAATAATCTGGTGTGCTCAGTAAACCAGCAAGGAAATGCAGTTACCGTGCGGTGGTATGTACATAGCTGCTCTGATTTTACGATTGTTCCTGGAAGGGATCTAGATTACTGATCGCCTTCCCGCGATTGGCCGATCACCATCGTCTGCTCCTGCTGCACTTTGCGGACGGCCTGCCTTACCTCGCGCAGCCCACCCGACTCGCTCGGCGCTTTCGCGTGGTCAATCATAGATGGCGGCTCTGTCAGCGAATGGCTAAATTGATACTGTGGCAGCTGTAGGCGAGATAGACCCCATGTTTTGCCTCCGTCTGCAGCTGCATTTCCAGAGAATAAAGAGTGTCAGACAGAGGATTACAAAGAGGCCTGAGTGATCGGATGAGCGTCAGCGTGGTACAAAAGCAGAAAACTGACCGACAACTATAGTGATAGCAATAAGCTCAACTCTACTTATCGGACACGAGATGGGCTGATTGCTAAGATGAAGAGAAAACAAGAATGAGACATCATTGAGTCGATTCAGCACTGCAGGGAGGTCATACTTCCGGTTGTAGCACTGAGTCCCGGAGAAGCGAATGCGACAGTGTTGAATCTGGAGCGGCATGATTGAAAAGCTGGGAGGCTGGAGGAAGAAGATAGTTGGGGCTGACTCATTTAAATACTGGGTCCCGGCAAGAGGCAGGCGGATCACTAATCTCGCACACAGATCAACACACGTGATGAGGGCGCTGTCTGTGTCTGAGCCATGTTCGGAGAACGGGAATTGCCGACGCTATTGAATCACACAGATGACTGCACTGCCTCCGAAATTATGGAGAGCTGCAAAGCCCCAGGCACAATGATGAAGGGACCAATGGGAAATCTGAAGCAATGTGTGGCTTAGGATTGCACTGGCTACGGCATCGCAATCAAGCGTGCAAAAGTAACTCTCCATATTAAATCAGGTTTTGACGGCGGGCATGGCGCTTTAAGCGTCCGAGCCGTGTTCGGAGAACGGGGATTGCCGACGCTATTGAATCACATATAACTGCACTGCCTCCGAAATTATGGAGAGCTGCAAAGCCCCAGGCGCAATGACGAAGGGACCAACGGGAAATCTGAAGCGACAGTTTTGCTCAGGTTTGCGCTGGCTACTGCCTCGCAATCAAGCGCACAAAATTAACTCTTCATAATAAGTCACGTTTTGACCGCGGGCAGGGCGCTGTCGGCGTCTGAGAGTCATAGTTCGATTCCTCTTAATTAAAATTATTAGATCAGGGGAAATAAATCCCCGGTGTTTGTCATGGCTATTAGGCAAGCTTCCGGCCGGTCTCGGTAACCTCCCGCCGAGGTCTTGAGCATTCCTGGCCCTCCCCTCGTCGAATTTCCTTGTCACACCCTCTGTTGCTACTTATGTCAGGCTCCCTCGCATACTGAAGCTGAAACGGCGGCGCGCTCTCTGTCGCCCGCACTATTACAGTGCCATGGTGGTACGATCTTGGCTGGGTCTCTTTGCACCCCGTTCGTTCTTGTAGTGGTTCATTATACAGGGTCTTTCCACTCTCATCAATTGATCTGCAAGCCCACGAAGTTAGCTTGCATTTTTTTCCTTCGCTGTCCTGAGAATTCCTATTGTGTTCTTCATATAGAACACACTTCGGGGTCAGAATAATTTCTCAACTTATTTTGCTGACTTCGGTTGTCTGGATCTGGATCTGTTTAAAGAATAACCTCGCGGTCTCCACTTCAGGTGCAATTGCATTGGCCAGTAACCCTATTACAGCCATTTGCAGAACTTAGGGCGCGGCCCGTTTTTTCTGTTTTTAGTCAGTTTTCACGATATAAATCGCCGTGGGCTCAATTCTCAACTTTTTCCCTTGGAAGTAGGCTCAAACGATTGGGAGAAATAGGGCGCACATCGCACTGACTCGACTCAATACATATTAATCATGTGAAAGGCTTGGACACTTACAAACCATCTTTGGAGTAGCATAATCATAGTAGAGTAAGCCGGTTTTGTACTGTATATAAGCAGGGCTTCTGTACGATAGTAGGCACTGATTCAGCGCCCCAACTAGCATGGCCTCATGCCCTCTGCGCTGGGGGTGTCAATCGGGGTGTACTGTTGTGCTTAGGGCTTCCCCCTAAGTATCTGTAAGCTTCTCAACACAATCAACTATATTTTGCGGCATGAGAACAAAGGCACAAGGGATACAACGTGATTTTGGGATATATCGGCGTGAGCCTAGCATGTTATGTCATATCAGCGTGAGCCTAGCTTGTAAATTTCGGATTCGTGATAAGATGCAAACAAGGCAGTTCAACCTTGGGTTGAAAGTTTAGTTTGCCACATTCCCGATACCACAGACCCAGAAGCATCGCACTAGCTCACAAGTGCTGCTCGCACTTCAGCTTCTGAGATTGCAGCCACTCCTGACCAAGAATGCGATATCAACCACCAGTTGATATCAATTGAAAGTCGAGGAACGCAACTCGTCGGATCGTCTATGTTGGATGCTTGAAAGCACAGTTTAGTGGTTGGTGCAGGGTGTATTTTGGGTGATTAGTGTTAGAGATCCACATCCAGTGGACCTCCAGCCTTATCTCCAAAACGCATCGCACCGAGTTGCTTTCGTGTTTTAGTGTTTTAGCCATAGATCCCGAGCACACCGTTCACCGGCATAGTGAATGTGTCCTGTCCTTCCAATCTATCACACACTTTGGAGTGCAGGGTATCAAGTGGATTTCCCTACAATCTATATATTTGAAGTATGCACCATATTCACTATCCCGGTACGAGATGTCTTCCGGAATACAGCAAAGTAAATCGTATCAAAAATCTAGGCCAATTTGAGCATTATTAGTACAGTGAGACCCAGTCTGCTCTTGTACAGCCAAAACCACCCAAATCTGAGCCACCAAATGATCTTGAGGTGGTTAGAAAAAATCAGGCCACGGGATGCCCTCCGGATTCTCCGTCCGAATTGAATGAGCCTACTTTCATGGGAAACAGTTGAGAATTGAGCTCGCAATCAGGGATGTTATGAAAAATTATTAAAAAAAAAAAAAAAAAAAGGGCCGCGCCCTAAGTTCCGCAAAGAGCTGTAACGTCGCTCCCGTGGTGCATCTTGGGATGCCTGATATATGCGAGGCCACATCTGCCCAAAATGAGCCAAACAATGCAAGTTGCTATTTAACTCTGATTCTCATTTCTTCCTGATGTCAATTTGACTTAGGGCATGATGAGCGTTGACTCAGGCGAGAATCACGATGTGGTACTGACACCTGCTGAAACTACGGTTGAAATAGTACTGTATATAAGAATCGGACACTTCCTGTGTGTGCAAGACAAGACAAGTCAAAGGCCACATAACCGTATTGGCTGGCCAAAATGGGCTCAAAAAATTGCATTTTTTTTTTTTTTTTGACACGGGACAGAAGGACGAAGCCCCCAATTCCACGAATTCGCGAATAGTGGCACCAAAATTTGCGGCACCCATCAAGCGTCAGGTTGCTAACTTCCCCAAGTTAGGTAAGCGTAACGCGCCTCGGGCGGTTACTACCATACATGGACTCTTCATGTGAGTCAAGGCTTTCAGCTGCTTCTGCTCTTCCCAACTGGACAGCGCCCCCGGTTCTTCGAGTTTCAGAGTCTTCCCGGCCAACCAACTACAATCTTCAAGCCTCCTCCAACCCATCCAACTTGATATTGCCATCCTCTGCCGCGCCGCCACCGACCTAGGATCTTCGCTCGCATTATGAGCCCGACGTGACCGTCGGACTGTCTTTTCTTGCTTTTTTCCACCCTCAATTGTTTTCGTTACCGCCCTATTGGGGGCGCAAAGAGTGGGTGAGATGTAATGTCCATCATCACTCCCTGCGTTTGGCTTTGATTGGTGGTTGCTGATAAAATAGTCCAAAATTGCTGGGCTCTTTAATGATGGGAACTCACCCTTCCAACTGCCACATCAGGACAGCGGCTTCTACTGACAGTAACCGCTGGTGTAACTGTTCGAGGCTTAGAGGATAATAGATGTCTGTGTGGAGTGCCTTGTGAGAAATTGGCCTATGGGGTACTACGATCCTACAAACTAAATGGGAATTATTCTGGATCATTGAAAGGAAAGATTTCCTCGCATGCCATCACGACCTCTGTCAGAGGGGGGACTATGATAGTACAGGAGCGATTCGCCAACCATCTCACCATCGTCCGTGAGTCCGAGACTACCACCTCCTTCAGTTCCTTTCTTCTTCTCTATCACTAATAGCGGCTGAATTGGCCCGAATTATCTATCTAAGTCTCAAGTCAATCCGTGCAAAACTCACTGAGATATAGGCAAATCGGTCGCGGACATCAGAAAATGCCCAAAACAGCAATTTTCTGATTCACGCCTTCGGTACTGACATCGGCTGTAAATTATCTTTCGATGATTTCACTCGAAGGCTGTGGCTTTCAGATGCAGCCTGTCGCCGGAACCTTATTGGTGGCCTGTCGTGGTCACATTCTGATGTGGAAAAGGGTCAACTGACTTATGTTCCCAAATTCCACATTCCTTCATTGGATGCCAAAGCAGAGAAGATTCTCCAGCATATGGAGAATGCATTAGACTTGGCTGGAAACCTCTGCATTAAAATCATCGAAAATCAACAATGCATGACTATTCACTCAAATTTAAATGCAAGAGAATTTACCAAACTCTTGAAGATTCTTGAAGATGAGCGAGTAATTGCTGTGCCATCAGATAAAAATCTTGGACTCTGTTGCACATGAAGGAGATCCAATGAGCGATACACTTCAGCAAGCAAACATTGCAGCTGTGCAGTCAGCGCAAGCTGCTGTCCAGTCTGGTCATCCTCACACTTACTATGAGGCAATGAAACACTCTGATGCTCATTTGTGGAAGGATGCAGCTGTCTCCGAGATTAACTCTCTCTTGGAGAACTGCACTTGGGATGTTGTTGATCCACCTCCTGGAGTAAAGCCTATTCGCTCTCAGTGGGTCTTTGTGATCAAACACAAGTCTGATGGGACCATTGAGCGCTACAAAGCCTGACTGGTTGCAGACGGTTGTGGTCAGCGCTTTGGTGTTGACTACAACGAAATCTTCTCCCTTACCATCAAACCCGCCACTCTTCGCACCATTTTTGCTCTTGCTGCTCAGCATGATCTCCGGCTTTGTTCTATTGACTTCAGTTCTGCCTATCTCAATGGGGACCTTGACGAGAGTGTCTATATGACACAACCTGAAGGGTTTCCCCAAGGCAGATCTGGCCAGCTTCTCAAACTGCGAAAGTCGCTCTATAGACTTAAGCAGGCTGGCAGCAATGGCACAAGATGTTAGAATCAGGCAAGCACAGTGGTCTGAGTCAACAGTGAGAAACTCGAATTGAAGAGAGATACAAGACAACTAACCTGAGTCAACAGTGAGAAACTGGGGACTCAGGCTCTACACTAGGCTACTTATATACACAATGACATGCACAGCCTGGAGGCTGTGCCTGTCACAATGCACAGCAGTGCGCAGCAATGCACAGCAGTAAGGCTGTGCACATGGATACTACAATGGAAACCACCAGATCCATTAGGATACCAAGTGTTTCACATGTCTAAACTAAGTGTCCATGAAACAGAACAAGAGAATGAGAATGCTGGAAGTCCCACACTTCAACACTCCCCCTGAATGAGAGCAGTCTCATTGTCTCCCCCTTAATCCCATCATGTCTCGCAGTCGTTCCACCGCTGGCTTGGGCAGTGCTTTGGTCATGATGTCTGCAAGTTGATCCTCAGTTGGAACATACTTTACATCAATGACACCAGCTTCAACCTGTCCACGAAGCCAATGGTGTGCAAGGTCAAGATGACGCATGCAGCCATGGTGCTCTGGATTCCGAGCAACAACAATGGCAGACTGATTGTCCATGAGAAGAGATGATGCACCAGTCAACCCATACTCCAGCTCTCCAAGCAAATGTCGCATCCATGCAATCTCCTTGCCAGCATCAACTCCTGCGACGTACTCTGCCTCTGTAGTGGAAAGAGACACAGTTGTCTGCAGTTTGCTTCTCCAGCTCACTGGTCCACCAGCCATCATCACAACGAAACCACCAGTGCTTTTCATGGTATCTTTATCACCACCATGATCAGCATCAGTGTATGTGAAGAACAACTCGTCAGGGTCGACGTAGGTGGTGAACTTGTAGAGAGAAGGAGATTTGGAGTATGTGATGCGGTAATCAAGAGTGCCTTTGATGTAGCGGAACAAGTGCTTCAGAGCGGTGTAATGGGCTGCATAGGAGATATCTGGACGAGTCTGGATAGCCAAGTACATCAGAGAGCCCACAGCACTGATATAAGTGCCTTTGAGGTGTTTGGACTCGTCTTCAGACTTGGCTTCCATCTCCTTGGTCAGGCTAAGACCAGGCAGCATAGGGGTGGAAACAGGCTTGCAATCAGACATTCCATACTGCTCAAGCATGTTCACAGCATATTGGCGCTGTGAAATAGCAATGTCTCCAGTCCTGGAGTTGCGCTCAACCTTGATCCCAAGAAGCCACTCTGTGGGACCAAGATCCTTGACTCTGAATGCAGAGTTAAGTTCAGCAATAACTCGGTCAATATCAGCATCATGCTTGGAGGCAATAACACCGTCATCAACGTAGATGGGGAGAATGATGCGAACAGCTCCATCTGAATAGACAAAGCATGAACGATCAGACTGGAGACACTTGAAGCCCATTTGTTGGAGCTTCTCTCGCAGCTTCTTGTGCCATTGCCTACCAGCCTGCGTAAGTCCATAAAGAGACTTTCGCAGTTTGAGAATCTGGCCAGGTCTGCCTTGTGGAAACCCTTCAGGTTGTGTCATATAGACGTTTCTGTTGAAAGTGGAAAGCTCAGATGGTCTCAGATGGGAGCCGAAAAGGCGAGGTCTCAGATGGGGTGCAGATGGGAGGCGAAAAGCCCAGATCCATTCAATCCTAGCTACCTATATACATCCAAGAACAATAGAGGTAGATAAGACAATAAGAACAA
This sequence comes from Mycena leptocephala, assembly GCA_029378395.1. NCBI lineage: Eukaryota > Fungi > Basidiomycota > Agaricomycetes > Agaricales > Mycenaceae > Mycena > Mycena leptocephala. The sequence goes on from JARJLF010000345.1 coordinate 199,207, forward strand.
TAAGGGAAGATCAGTATCAGTGAAGACAATAAGAACAATAAGATGCTGATCAATATCAGAACAATAGGAGAACAGACCACGTGATAACCAAGCTTCAACAGTTTCATGTAGACATTCTCCTCGAGATCTCCATTTAGGTAGGCAGAAGAAAAGTCAATGGAACGAAGCTTGAGATCGTGCTGAGCAGCAAGAGCAAGGATAATGTGCTTGAGATTGTGCTGAGCAGCAAGAGCAAGGATAATGCGAAGTGTCGCAGGTAGGGGAGAAGATCTCGTTGTAATCAATGCCATGACGTTGGCCACGACCATCTGCAACGAGTCTTGCCTTGTAACGCTCAATAGAGCCATCAGACTTGTGCTTGATGATAAAGACCCACTGTGAACGAATGGGCTTTACACCAGGGGGTGCATCCACAACATCCCATGTGCTGTTCTCCAGAAGAGTGCTTGGCATGAGGAGGTAAATCAATAAATGTGGATGGTGGATTCCGAGGAATGCGCTGCAGTAGTGAGCGATACACTTCAGCAAGCTAACATTGCAGCTGTACAGTTGGCGCAAGCTGCTGTCCAGTCTGGTCATCCTCACACTTACTATGAGGCAATGAAACACTCTGATGCTCATTTGTGGAAGGATGCAGCTGTCTCCGAGATTAACTCTTTCTTGGAGAACTGCACTTGGGATGTTGTTGATCCACCTCCTGGAGTCAAGCCTATACGCTCTCAGTGGGTCTTTGTGATCAAACACAAGTCTGATGGGACCATTGAGCGCTACAAAGCCCGATTGGTTGCAGATGGTCGTGGACAGCGCTTTGGTGTTGACTACGACGAAATCTTCTCTCCTACCATCAAACCCGCCACTCTTCGCACCATCTTTGCTCTTGCTGCTCAGCATGATCTCCACCTTCGTTCTATCAAAGGGCCGGCAACTTCTTTTCCACTTCACTCGCATCTCTGCAAAGTGTGTTAGCGTGCAACATAAGTACTTTCATTTCTAGATCTTCAAAAAGCTGAAATGCCGCACATGGACTAGAACTGCTCGGTTCATTTGAAAACCAACCACGTAGCTCTCGCCTACTGTAGATACTTGCAATGAGTTTGGCCCAACCTTATCCACATACCGTTGGAAACACGATAAACCACTGGATTGTATTTCGCGTACTTCCTTTTTCAGTCATTATTTCACCATGGACCCCTAGTCCGTCGGATTCCGATACTTAATGGCTTCAATCTGTACATGTATACTAATCACCGACAATCAATTTTGGTACCCCACAGTGGCCGGGTCAGTCAACCGTCTGGATCATCTTGTGTGTCCGGAGTCCAGCTAGATATATATAATGAACACCAGGGTGGGCTCTTAAAATCACGCTGTGGGTCAGCATTTATCTACCATCCATGTAGCTAACCGCTTACCATTGTGGGGCATGGGATTGTGGGGCATGGGGTTCAAAATGTCATTCTGGGGCATGGGGTTCACAATGCCATTGTGGGGCATGGGGTTCACAATACCATTGTGGGGCATGGGGTTCAAAATGCCATTGTGAATGCCCCACAATGGTATTGTAAACCCCATGCCCGACGATGGCATTCTGAACCCCGTGCCCCACAATGGTATGTCCTGTTGCGCCGGCCCTGGTTTATGAATAGAGCCTCAGAAACTCGGACCGAGAAGAACACACGGTCCGGTGTTTTGCCCTGTTTTACATGTAGGAAGAAATGGTCGAATCTCGGACCGCAAAGAACACTCGGCCCAGCGTTTCAACCCGTCATTGATTCATCTTTGAAACGTGTGCAGCAGTGTGCGAGGCGCGGTCGGAAGAAATAGACTGTAAGACGGACCGGAAACCTTCGGCCCCGAATACATTGCATTCCCCGGAGACGTGACCAATTGCCGGAGGGTGGGGCTGCGATGAGTCCGGAAACCACCCTGCCCCGAGCCGGGAAAATGGTCACCGAAAACGTATATAAAGCCTGCAACTCGCTGTGAGTCCCCATCAGTTTTCACCTCTACTAAGTATTTGTCAGCACTCCCTCGGCATCAAACCGTGTAACCGCCCAATGCCTCGCACATGGCCCAAGGCCGTGGCTTGAATCACAGAGGGTGCGGTGCTGATCAAGGTTAGACAATAGTTCCCTGGGAAGGAGAAAGCCCCAAGGCGCGGGGGCTTTCTCCGTCTCAGGGAACTGTTATCTTGTCTTGGCCAGCACATTCCGATCCTCAAACTGTTTCACGCACTGACGACGCTACACTAATTACTCAGTGACGTCGACGTCAGGTAACACAGTCACTTCTCTGCTGTTTCGTCCGACGATCTCTGGCAAGTCATCAGTCTTATACAAATCTTATCAATCTTATTTCTTACAGGAGTGTAGCATACTTGGACATCTTCTGCTCCTCACAACTGAGGTTGGACTGCGGCTAATTTTTTTTCCAGGACAAGAAATCCTTCGACTCTGGTATATTCTCAAGCATTGCCGGATAGTCGGACGGAACGTAACTTTGTTCGTGAGGAATCGGCCAATCACCGCTTCCAGCATCCCCTTAGTGTCGAAAGCCAGAGTGAGCAGCATACCGCCCCGCGCTAATTAATGTCTATTTAATTTTAAATTTCAGTGGACCATCACCTCCTGCTCTCCATCCGTATCTCCAGTCCCAGAGTTGTAAGCCAACACCTTCCGTGCAGTCAGTACAGTGTTAACGTCTTCCCATTAGTATGAATCACCCGACCCTCGAAGCATCTCTCATCAAGCCAGCGACACCCGCTACCTTCAACTCTGTCAAAATTACGCTGACTGACTGCCTCCTCATAGAAAATTAGGCTTGGGCCCATTCGTTTTCGTCGGCCTGCCCTTCTGCTATATTATTCGTTCACCACGCTAATCACAGTCCCTGAATGAGGTCTGCACCTTTCATCATGCAATGTGAATTGTGATTAGCAGAGCGTGGTTTTCTCTCTTGTTAAAATTCTCCAAGAGTAGTGGAGGTGGTGTATTTTTATTCATCATAGTCGAACGTTCGCTGACTTTGTCTGTAGTATATAAGGCAGTGCGTGGGGCTATGCCTTTACCACAGTTCCAACGTTGCGTGTTCCTTGGCTACTGCTGCGTGGGCTCTGGGGAATAAAAGTCGCACAAGTTGTGACTGCTATTTGGGTTCTGGGGGATAAAAGTCGCAACCTGGCAAGTTGCGACTACTGTTTGGGGTCTGGGGGATAAAAGTCACAACCTGGCAAGTTGCGACTGCTATTTTGGGCTCTGGGGGATCAAAGTCGCACAAGTTGCATCCACTATTTGGGTTCTGGGGGATAAAAGTCGCAACCTGGCAAGTTGCGACTGCTGTTTGGGTTCTGGCGGATAAATAAAAGTCGTAACCTGGCAAGTTGCGACTGCTGTGTGGGTTCTGGGGGATCAAAGTCACACAAGTTGCGTCCGCTATTTGGGTTCTGGGGGATCAAAGTCGCAACCTGGCAAGTTGCGACTACTGTTTGATTTCTGGGGGATAAAAGTCGCAACCTGGCAAGTTGCGACTACTGATTGGGTTCTGGGGGATAAAAGTCGCAACCTGGCAAGTTGCGACTGCTATTTGGGTTTTGGGGGATCAAAGTCGCACAAGTTCTGTCCACTATTTGGGTTCTGGGGGATAAAAATCGCAACCTGGCAAGTTGCGACTGCTATTTGGGCTCTGGGGGATCAAAGTCGTACAAGTTGCGTCCGCTATTTGGGTTCTGGGGGGATAAAAGTCGCAACCTGGCAAGTTGCGACTGCTATTTGGGTTCTGGGGGATCGAAGTCGCAACCTGGCAAGTTGCGACTGCTATTTGGGCTCTGGGGAATCAAAGTCATACAAGTTGCATCCGCTATTTGGGTTCTGGGGGATCAAAGTTGCAAGCAGGCAAGTTGTGACTGCTGTTTGGGTTCTGGGGGATCAGATTGAGCTGTGTGGCCTGGCCAGTCACACAATCTCTTTCTGGCCAATTGACAACGCTTGCCCCTGATAGTAGACAAAACGACCTGGCCAGTTGTCTTGCCCGCTGTCAGGCCGCCATCATGGGCAACAATCTGCCAAATTGTCAGCTCGATATCGGTGCCGGTTTCGGTTGGTTGTGGACTGTGTGGCCCACCTGATGAGTTCAAAAGAACGAAACCAACCTTCAATGACCAGATCTCTTAAATGCTGGAGCTTCCATGAAATGAGACGATGAGAAGCCCCAGTGCGATGGCACAAAGGTGACCTGCAGGGTCTTCAAGTCACATAAGTGTTGTTATCCTCAGTCCAAGTTCAGCACGCTGACTATGCACGGCTAATCGATGCAGCAAATCGGGCGGCGGGAAGATATCGGTTATGTTGCGGACATCGAGTGGGTGGAGAAAGCAGGTCGCAAAATGGCAGCGGAGATACGGGTGTCTGATGATGATGGTGCTGCCGGCGCTGATGACGAAGATGAAGGCCCCCCAAGTGTTCCAATCCCTCCTCGCAACGGAAGCAGGCGTACTCCCCGCTCATGGCTCCCCACCACCCTGGCGTCTCTCTTCGCCAGTGTTGCCTCGAACCCCATCACGCTTACTTGTCGTGACCGCGTTGTTTCCGAAAAAAGCTTGTATATGGAGCTTCTCGCGGCTGAGCACAACGACGAAGAGCCTTCCGCAGGTGCTCAGGAAGGTTTCGGTGATGACTACAACGGTTAATTTACGCCTGCACCCATTTTTTCTGCACAATCTTCATGCAGCGGCATCGGTTTCTTTTTGAGAAATAACCCTTAATTTGAACCTTAAAATGTAGGCGCTTATTAACTCTGAATAAGAGCCAAGGGCTTAATTTCAGCGGGCACCCTTGTTAACATCCGTATCTGGGCCATCTAAGTACCATTGAAATACCACTGATACCCGGCTCTACCACAACAAATTTTAGGGGAGAGACTTGGAGAAAAAAAGGGTTTTTGTACCATTAGGTTGATCCAGCCAAACATGTTATATATCCTATAAGTTTTTCCTCCCAAAATTTCAGGCTGATTGAGCAAGAATTGTCCCACTGACCCGTGGATCAAATCCACTGCCAATTGGGGAATTGATCTCTTGCTTTTACGGCTCTGCCCCAATGGATATGGGCCATGGGTGTTGGAGTTTTTATGTGTACTGTATTATTTCGTTCAATTCAACACGGGGGTGACGCGTGACCCGGTTGAACCATTTCATCATTTCGACACCGGCGAAAATTTGGCGGGACACCGCTAAAATTTTCAAAATTTTCCATTTTCGCAGCCAACTTTTGCCTTTTTGGCGACTTCTATGCAAATTTGAGGCCTATGTCACACTCGAGCGGTTCGACAAACCCCCAAGTGACGCGTGACCCATGCGGTACGACATGGGGTGCGTGACGCGTGACTGAACGAAACAACACAGTAGTACTGCCAAGAGGTAGGCAGAAGCAAAGTTCTTGGCACAGACCTCAGAAAGTCCTGAGGGATGGGGGTACGTAAGCGATCCGAAGCCGTCGAAGCCTGAAAAGCCGGAGATCGCCCGCGAAAAGAGCTTTCTTGCTGACGTAATTGAATAAAAACTATCTAATGTTACCACGTATTTGCGCACCGTGACTGATCCGGCGAGTCCGACGAATCATTTTCTTCACCGCAAACCTTTGGGATGGAAAGATAATAGTTTGACCACATAGAATAGTGCAAATGTATAGGGAATGGGGGTAGTCAAAATTTTGAAAGCCTAGAAGTCATTTTCATGGAGTAATAAAAAGTCTACGAAACGGCTCGAATAAAGATCTTCGGTGATCTCGGTAACCCAATTTGGGGGTCCTGTCAAACTGGTTTGTGTCCCTCGGCAATTGCCGCTCTCCTCTTGAGTACTGCAATATGAGCCAAGTGTGAGGCCAGCAGTGCCAGGGAAGGGGCAGATACTGACTGTCCCACCGGTGGAAAACTAAATTCAAAAAGTTTTGTGCTCAGAATCTCCGTCGCAAGATGGCCATTTTTCTTATTTTTGACGCAAAATGGCCAACTTGCAGGGCTCCGTGCGAGACCAACAAATATATGTATGTGGTCTCCTTTACGAGCTCTTTCATGCTGTCTTCACCATTATTTGATGCTTTACGAATCCATAAACCTGATTTTTCAGAAACCGCCCATTTATTGTATTGTGCACCAGCGGCACAGAGTGCAAAGGTGGAAAGCGACTGACTCTCCACTTGAGACTGACAGGAAAAGAGGAATGCTGTGCTATTTTCACCCCCTGGCTAATTTTGCTCATGCACCCAACCCGTAGAGAATTTTTGAGACTTGCAGGGTTTTCCAACTGGTGTACGCCGATATAGATTTACAGAGCTACATAAAATAACCACTTATCTGCTGGAATATATTTACCACTTTTGGTCTATTATAGTCAACCCAAACTGTCCTCAATTGTTGATCTAGACATTCACAAAGCAGATACTGCATCCTCTGTGGCATCCTGTAGCTCTTGATAGGTGTTTAAGACAAAGATCAGGGGTCGAAATGGGATTTTCCAGTTCAAAATTCGCGCTGCTCACCGAGAAATGGCAGATTCTGCCATCCTCAGGCAGATTGAGCCATTCTGCCTACCATTTTGCCATTCTGCCGGGCACAATAGCAGTAGTCTGCTAACAACACTACTATGTACACAGCTATCCTTCGTAATATCAATCCTAAGCGGTAGGAGCCTTGAGAAACATCATACGAGGTGGGTACAGGTAGTAAATCTTGCTCAAAAACTACATTCCGGTCTTTGAAAGCTTGCATCAAAACACCAAATCAGACAGTTATATCCAATACACAAAATAGCATCTGATCCCATTGGAACGCCGTGGACGTAGTTAAGGAACATCCCCGCACCTTTTGTGCGACTCAGTTCCGGAAATGACGAGATCCAATTTTTTTTTGAACTCACCAAGTCGGATTGCATCGTCATGTGACTTCAATTGGCACTTTGCAGGGGCTAAGTTCTCCCAGTCCCTACGTTCGAGTGACCTTTGAGGTGTTTTCTTTCAGTTTTTGTCCGACTGAGTTCAAATAAGTATCTTTGGCATCCTACTGACTACTCTGTCTTGTTACTCAACGTAGGGACTGGACACAAATCTAAATCGGCGGCACTATGTATGTGGATTTCGATATCCGAGGAGCGGTGGAGGAGCCAGCGAACTCCTTGACGCCACGGCAGTTCAAATTGCAAAGGCAATAGGATCACGTGTTTCAAAATGTCACCCAGTAATTGCGCTCTGGAAAACACAATAATGCCTCCGAGCGGGATCTGAATAGCTGCAAGTGTTCGCAGTGATCAGGGCCATCTATTTCGGAGAGGCGTGGCTTTAAAGATGGCCCTGGTCCATTTTCAATTCTAAATCCGTAGGGTGCCGCATCACATTGAATGCTTGGTTCGCGGGGAGCTCAGCATCAAAATTTCCGGTCCAGGCGCTTAGAAAGCCTCAATTTGTTCACTATTGCCTTATGCCTGCCAAACGCGGCCCAAATAATGTCCGCAAGGTAAACATCCCCTGCGCGACGATTTATTCGAGTACTGTACTATTAAAATCAATTCGTCAGTCACGCGTCACGGGGGTGCTTGACGTGACGAATTTTGGAACTTTGTTACGCATCACGGAGGCCCTTGACGAATATACTTTTCGTCACGGTTGGTTCAAAAAAGTTTCCTTAGCTGCGACCACTCTTCCTACTATTTTTTCGCCATTCTCAAGGTTTCCTGCTTCAAACCTCACAAACATCATGCTTCAGACCTAAGTTCAACCGAAGTTCAACGATGAAAAATAGATTTTTTTTCCTGTTCAACAGATTTGCTGAAATAAAACTTCTCAGGTGATTCCTAAGTCAGCCTAATTGTTTATTCTACATGTCTTGCAACCCCTGGAATATTTTCTGGGGTTGACGAAATTTTTGGGGTTGTCACGCAGCTGGGGACCCTTTGACGAATTGACGAAATGGTATTTCGGGTCACGCGTCACACCCCTTGACGAATTGAATTTAATAGTACAGTAAGTGTCGTCGCAGATGAGCTTGGAGGAACGCGGAAATAAAGAGCCGCGTACGGTGGGAAGTGCTCAAAATGGCCACTTCGCGGGCGTTGTAGCGCGTTATCGCCTGTATATTTTCGCATAAGGTAGGGGACATACGCATCCATCGAGTCACGTGAATGTGACTGATGCGTGACAGTAACGTGGGAAAGCGCGAAATTTCGATTTGAAAAAAAAAAAAAAAACTCTATTTTTCGAGCTCTGGATGGTGAAGAAAAATTTTCTGTACTTTTGAAAAATCCTTGAGGTGCTAAACCATTCATATTAACCGTTCTTTAAGCAAATGGCTCGCGATTCTTTGAGTCTGTTTGGCCCTTTCTCCTTTTGCTCAAATCCATTGGTCTCTTTCAGCTTTTTAGCCTGGCTTTCGTTTCCTCCACTCACACGATCTGTTCATTCTTTTGCCATCTGACCTATGCGCAGCCTACAAACTGACAGCACATGGACAGCACGCAGCCCGAATCTACTTGCCGGGAGAGTACGCAAACCAAATATCCGAAGTTGAATCCTCTTTGTCCTGCCCGCTTCATCTTCCTTTCCTCTCCTCTCCTCATCGTCTTCCTTTTTCATTTTTGGATCGAATCTTTTCAAACCCCGCTAATCCTCCCTGTTTCGCTTACTGATATATTTTGCGACGTGCCGAGGGTCCACGTACGCGTTGAGAGCGATTGATATCAGATGTTTGGACCCATGACCCACTGCCAGCGCTTTTTGTCTGATCATACCCACACTTGCTGTGCCAGATAAATAGGTCGTCTTTCTGGTGCACAGTTACCTGTCTTTTCCCTCCTCCCACCACCCAGTGCCCACCCGAGAATGCGCAATTTCTATTCTGCAAGATAAGCGCCTCAAAATCGTTCTAACCCTCAAGAAATATGTTCAAGAATCCTAGATCAAATCTACTTTGCAATTAGCAAGCAGCATATGTTCGGAATACGCTCACCTATCGTACAAGCTTTCAAGGGTCAAATATCATTCAAAAAGCGCCGACACTCTTCTGGTTCCACTACATTGCAAGACTGTACTGCTCTTCTCTCACCGCGCTCCCAATTCGCTCATCTTCTGGCCGAACCAGCCTACATGGAGGGTGCCGCAAGACGCGAGACAGTATGTGCCTGACAACTCCCTGGTAATCATTGGGTAACATGCATTCTCCTGATATTATTCATCCTATATTCGATGCGGATGATGCGTGGTGATCTGTACTGAGTAGTCCAAGCGAACGCGACCACAATGATCTACTATTTTATTGGTATGTGTCAATTCTATTCCTGCCATGTGTCCTTCCTCCTGACCTGCCTGCTTAGCAATAGTACTATATCTCAATTCCTCTGAAATTGAACGGTCCCACCCAAGTCTCTGTAAGCATCACTTGAAATCATGGGTACAGCTACTGGGGCTCAATGAACTTATCCGGCACTCAGATATTCCAAGCTCGAAAACTTGGTCTCAGTCGGAGAAAGCTGTTTATTTTTTGCTATCTAGATGTTCCTGACCTTTGACATTGCTGCGCCCAGCCTTGACCATTGTTCTGAGTCATGTTTATTTGATCAGTTTAATCAATTTATTTGTATCCAAAACCTTGAGTTGTGCCGGAGCGAAGCGGCAGCCTGTCTTGTTTGAAGTACAAACCTCCATCTAGCCAAAACATCTTCTGCTAAGTTGCGGTTAAAAATAATGTGAGGACAGAAACACGTAACAGAGATGTTGAAACTCCCCAAGCTCCTCTGACATTCATGCAGCAAGGCAACTTCAGATCTCTAACAACACTGATCATATATGTACTCAAGCAGGAACAAGCAAGAAAGATAGTTTGTTGGCTTAGATTTAGCGGGTGGTTTCACCAAAGACATAGCCAGAATGTTCTAGCTTTCAATGACAGCTCCTCTACACTTCCTTGAAGCATATCATGCATGAAACTGAGCTTCAAAGTTGGTACTGACATGAAGAATATCACGGAAAGATATGCGATTGGTAAGCACGTGACCGTGGAATTTCCTTATATGGAAACGCGAAATTTTGGAAGAAAAAATACAAAGCTGTCCCACTAGCATGCAAATGATGTTTCCAGCACTTTTTGAAAAAACAGTGTAAAACATTTTATTGGGACTAGATATTGAAAATCCGAAACCACAGGATTGTTCCCAGAGTGAAACTGAAGCTTTCTGTGGTTTTGGTTTGTGTCTGTACCCCTATGCTCCCGACTAGTAAGGGCGGGAAGGCGCTGTCATGCTGTGAATCACGTGACTCGATGGATGCGTATGTCCCCTACCTTAGTTCAACTTGTAAAAGTGAAGAGGAGATCTTAAACTCCAATTCAGGCTATACAGAATGCTCTGAAAAAAATCGCTGCTCAAGTTGAAAAAACGCGATTTTCGTATTTCCCCGATTTTGAGGGCGCATCAACAGATTCTGATCTCACAAAAGTGCTGAAAATGTCGGCTTCGGCCGTCTCAATGACCTTACGGACCTTACATTTGATTTCGTCCCGAAATACCTTGTTTTCGTTGAGAACTCGCCACAAAACCGATCGGGCATTTTTTTTGTCCACTCAGTGTATAGACAATTGGACTTTCAAATATATCCTATACACCCCCAGCAGAGTAAATGAGAAAGACTCGCCCGCTTCCCGTGCCGGCCAAAAGTTTGCCTGCTTCCACCTCCTTTCGATATGCACTCTTCTCTTTGCGAAGGCGTGCCTCCGCCGTTTCGACCGCCTTTACCAGAGTCGTATAGCGCGATGGATGGCCAGCAGGGTGACAATTCAGGAGGGCAGCTGCATTTACTCCGTTCCGTGCTTGAGAAAGGCGTTCATATGCAGTTTGAATCTTTGTGTTAGCATCCCAAATTTTATTGTCCTCGGCTTGTAGCCCTTTACGGTAAGAATGGACTGCATTGAAATTAATCTACGTTTTCCTGATAACCAGAAGGACATAATTTTTTTTTCAGATTCTTGATTGCGTTCTCCGTGGGGTGCCCAGTCGAATACGAAGGCCTAATACCAGACTCCTCGAAAACCTAACTCCGAGGATCAATTCAACATTTCGAGGAATTAAAGTTGAATCCCGCCTTCAAAGTCTTCATCTGAAGAGCATCGTAGAACTCGTCTTTGAGTACTCCACCAAGAACAGTACAATGAAGGCTTTCGCGGTTTATATCCGCATGCACAGACTCGATTAAGTTGCTTGTCCGCTCACCCGCCTGCCAAACTTGTTTCGGAATGAAACTCTTGGCCCAGCACATCCCTTCAAACGCGAAATGAGATCGCTCCTTGTCATGAACCCAATCTGGCGGGAGCCTTCAGTTGAATCTAAACGACAATGGAATAATTAAATACTTACCACAGGCAGGCTTACCGCCCAACAATTTAATCTTTTCAATAGTGCCGTCCCAATCAGCGTACTCGATACAGTCGTACGAATCATCACGAGTCAGAACAAGTCAGTTGGAGTGAGTTGGAGAATATTGAGGAACATTCTAGAGATATTGGTCATTTAGTATACTGTAAGTCAGTGAGAAAGGAGATCGGTGCAAGGGCATAACTGGCACACACACTCGTGAATTCTCGAGGGCCTTTCAAAGGTCGTTACCGGCGGATGCAAGGCTAGGACCAGGGCGTACATTCTCCTCGGAATGGTAGGCTACACCTCTGACGGCCGAAAGCCGGCGGGCCAACCATATTTAACCACTTAGCGGGGGTCTTTACGGGTATCAAGCTATGTTAGTTAACTCAACCGCTTGGCCCAGGGAGCTAGTTAATCTTGTGTGCTCAAATGTGCAGTGCAGCGCTTGGGGAAGGAAGGGACACACCATCGTCGACTGCTTCTGGCCTGGGGGAGGCAAGGAAGGTCAATGTGATGGAAAGGGAAGAAACCTACAGCGAATGAGGCAGTTTGAACTTGTTGTATGTTGGAGCATTCATGACTTCCTCCTCCCTCAGTTGAATCCAACTCCCAAATTCTTCTTCGCGTCTTGCAGCAATAGCGTGCAGTTCTTTCTCGCGATTATTCACTGCTTCCTGGATTGCTGCCGGGAGCCCTTGTATTTCAAGCTGCGCGTAATGGAGCTCAGACTGGCAGTCAAGGAGTTGTGACTGTAGGAGACGGATTTGAGCGTCCATATTGTGCATCCCTTCGGTCATCCGTGTTTCCCTGTCATTCAGTTCTAATTCACGGGATTTGAGCCTTGAATCGGCCATTTGGTCAACACAAAATCAGGGCAGACGAGAAGAGACAACGTACCGCTTCTCCCTCTCTGACACCATGAGTGCGAATTTGATTCGTTCGTGTTTCAAAAGCTGTGCCGCTGATGGACGCATTGCGGGCTGACAAATATTTACACAAGGTGTGAGTGTGGCCAGACCTGTTCAAAAAATAAGACCGACATTGGGGTGCAGCATGGTTTTATCACGGTGCCCAACGTCTCAGAATAGCCGCGGGGGAGTGACGGTATTACCGCATTTCTAAGCAATCAGCCAGTGGTACCACCCAAAATGTAAGAAACTCGCCGTATCAAGGCCTCTAGCTCTCCCTGAGTTTTTGCCTCATTGAATGGAGGCTTCAGAGAACAAAGCTCATAGATAAGGCAACCCAATGACCAAATATCGGACTTAGAATTGTACGCCTTCCCTTGCATCAATTCTGGGGACATGTAGTGGGGTGTCTGCGGGAGATGGGCGATTTGTTAATTGTGATGAACACAAGGGATACGCACCCCGACGTAGGTGTTTGCAAAACCATCCTGAACAAGAGCCTTGGATAGACCAAAATCACCCACTTTAACGGAGTTTGCCCCGTCCAGGAAGACTAGATTATCAGGGGCGACTGTCAGAAACCTATTGATTATTGCACCAAGCCGCAGAATGTACCATTCTCAGGTTTCAAATCCCTGTGCACAATCTGTTCCCTCTCCACATTTCCCTCGGTATTGTGGCAATGATCCAGAGCTAATAGGATCTGAAGAAAGTAGTCCCAAATAGCGCCTTCAGGAATAGGTCTGTTTTTGCTCATGGCCCGTTTGATGACGGTAGAGAGATTGCCACCGCCGCAGTATTCCATGATAATATACAAAAGGCCAGCCTCATGGTCGACAAATCGCTCAACATAGCGAACAATGTGGTCGTGTTGCATGTTTTTCAGAATATTCCTCCGAGCGGACGTCAATTGCCTATGAGGTCGAATATTCATGTGGTGCTCACACTTCAGCTGCTATCTGTTTCCGGTCTTTGGGGGACATTCGCTGGAAATTCAATTCCTTACGCGCGAAAATCTTGAAAGATTTCAATTACTGACTCAGTGTACTGCGAAATAAAATCTCACCATACCATCGCTCTTGCGGCGAACCCGCCTGACTATCCCGAATGTACCGCGACCAATCTCCGGTAATGTATCATATAGGTTTAGGAAATTGTTCGCCATGGTGCACCGGGCAATGTAATTCCCGGTAACTCTCGCCTTCTGGCCAGCAGTGATCGGAGTTTTTGGCGCTTGTGTCGGATTATTATTATATCGTGCACGGAAGCCGCTGCGCTAATGGGGCTTTTCGGGCCGCATATTAAAAGCACGCCTTCCTCATCAAGCCTCTGAAAATGCTGCACGTGAATCGGGGGGTATAACGAGGTACGAAAGCTGTGGACAGCAGAAAATATGGTATTACATTCAGGTTGCGAAATTTAGGTTAAACATCTTTGTCGTCTGGTTCAAAATCAAGACTCAATACATATCGGCTGAACTCACGCTTTAATCGCACCCAAGGACATTGTATAATGTTATCTCTCGCATATACAAACCTTTTCGCTCTTTTTTCGGTAACTTGGAAGTAGTTCCGTAAAATGTGCAGGAGGAACGGAACCGATAGCCGAAGTGATTCGATCATGTATGACATGGTATTGAGCCTCTACGAGGCGAGAGCTGAACCTTTAGGAAAGGAGGCATTTTCCAACAGAAAATTCACCACCCATGTTTTATGAATCTACTTGGGTGGCCACAATTGGTAAGTCCTTCTACCACTAGAATTAATACCATCCACATCCACAAGCGTCGTTGAGATGAGTTCAAAACTATCAGATCCCTCAAGTAATTCAGTACTCGTCATCACAAAAAGTAAGCGGAAATTTGGTTACACGGCCACATAACCTAAATTTAGCCCATTCCTCTGGATGGATCCTTAATCTCCAGTTAATTTGGCATTGGATTTGAGAATTGAACTTGAGGTACGAGATCTCACACTTAGCGTAGAATCAATCTTTTAAAATCACAGTATTCACCACCTGGACGAAGACAATAGACGAAATAGACGAGGCACTCAATCGATGGGAAAAGGGCAACCCAACAATAGAGGGCCGCAGACTCATCATAATCATGGTTGTCGGAGGAATGACACAATACCTGGCCAAGGTTCGGGGAATGCCGGCCGAGATAGAAAAGAAACTTGAAAGACGCATCCGAAACTTCCTATGGAACGACAAGAAAACAGTTCCAATAAATAAGGAAACTGTTTACGTACCAACTGAAATGGGGGGTCGAAACCTTCTAGACATTATTGCAAGGAACGAAGCGATCACCGCGACTTGGCTAAGATCATACCTGGACTTGGATCGGCCCCTTTGGGCGTTTGCCCCGCTAACGAATATATTACACTAAATCTCTTGTCCGATGACGAGAAGGTTGTAGACAAAAATGTTCGAACATCGGTCTTTCTACAAGCATGGGACTCAAAGCAAACCCTCAAACCAATTGACTTAACTAGAATGCTGAAATTTGCGAGACAAAGGGGCATCAGTATGGACGGCCTCGCGTTCTCCAGAGGGATCATGAGGGAAGCGACCATCTGGTACCACATAAAGTCGACAGCCGACCGAGGACTATTCAATAGAGGAGCAGAGATTTTATGCCTAAAAACAAAACATAAGGTTAGAACTGTTGGAGACACCGAGAAACCGGCGAGGAGCGCATTCTTGCTGTATATACCATTTCTCGATACAGTTTAAATCCACAAACTCGGAAAACGCTGAATTATTTTTTCACGTGACAAGAGAAGCGGTAATGTATGGGTTAAATTGTGCCCAACCTCATAAAATCAATGCAAGTTGATAGTAAGATTCGGTTGAACATGCAAATGGTCGAAAAAAAGTGGAGCAATTAGGACTTGAGAGGACGTAGGATGTAAAGCCGCTTCGAAATGGCGTAGAACGCGCATAGTTTCAAGAAATTCCGCCCAGGATGGATCGGCCACATCGGCCGATCACTACAAAACTGTTCAGAATCAAGCTTGCTCTCCAACGCACCAGGCGCGAGCTGAACGTCACCTTCGACAAATTCAAGCTCTGAATAGCCACAAAACGCTTGGCGCAGTAATAGGGAATCCTCTTGAACTGGCTGCAAGTTGTAAAAGATTTGCGGAATGGCTATGCATTGCATAAATCTCCTGGAATGAGTCTAACTGCATGAGAAAACTAAATTGAACGAATTGAGGATTTTGGACCCCCACAATCAGGTCCTCAGGAAGACGAGGGGACAGTTCACCAGTACATGATCTATGACACCCCAAAGTGAGTCAATATCAGCAAGGATGAAAGCAGGGATCTAAGCCCATTCGAGCCATCAGCCATCAGTATGCGCAACGCCAATCAGCCATCAGATGGCTCCAACGGCTGCAGTGCAAACAATCTATTGTTCCATTGCGTTGCGTCCTGCGGAACTTCGACAGAAATTGTAGCGCGTACTTATATGTTTCCGAGGCCGATATTCACCCACGGAATTTATTCTGTTTTGCACTTCCCCGGCGAGCTGAGGAATTGAATATTTCGTGAGGACAGTCGAAAACCGGGAAGGGCAACGCCGAGAATGCGTCGGAAAGGTCGATAGAAGGTGAAGGAAGTGTTGCGCACTCTTTTGAAATGTGGCGCGGCGCCGCGGATCAAAATGTTATGTGCGGATGCAAAAAAGTGTTGCGAGTTCGAAACTTGTGGGTTTCGGCCGTCGCAAATTGCGCGGCAGATCCTCGCAATTTCTTTTTGTTTGCACACATATGGCCTCAACCATCATATTGCCAAAGAGTAATAATGTACATGACAGCCAACTACACCCACAACGATCTGTTGACATTAAGAAAGAGGACTACAAGGCGAGCTGAGAACGTACCTCTGAAGACTGCGCTTGAGCGCGCCTCGGAAGCCCTGAACTTAAGCGTCGTCTTGAGCGTGGTCTTGATCGAGAGGGAAAGTGCCTTTCTCTGGCGGCGTATTCAGTCTTAAGGTCTTGATGAGATGAGTCTTGAAGCCTTGAGATGTCTTTGACGTTGTGGCAATCTTTAAATATCTTGAAACAGTCCTCTCTATCACCCAGCCAATTGAATTCGAGCCCGGGCTTGAAATGGTGTTAAGTGCTCGAATTTGCTGCGGTCTCGGCGCGAGCCCCGGTGCAGTGTCAATCCAATTGCACCTGTTTGTTTGAGCACGAAACTGTTGTGGGCTTCAGGCTTCATGACCTCGGCTGATCCAGAGATCTCATCTCATCCCCAATTGCGCGAACCTCTTCCAAGCGCTTGGCGGGGACGCGGGCCTCGAAGCTCTCAAATTGGCAGAGAGGCTCGCACTTTTAAATGTCAAGTTGATGTCAACTGCTTCCCATGGCCGCTTCTTACTTACGCTGATCGTGACCATCCCAAGGACTAAGTAGTTGGCTGCCACACAGGTCCCAACTTGAGTTGAGCTCATAATATTGCCAGGAAAAACACAATGCAGAAGCTCAATTGAAAAGTGCAGCAAACTTCAACATCGGCCGGAGTTTGGCCTGAGTATCCATTTTTCCCGAGTCCTTGTCACATATTTTGCTTTCTAACCATTGCTCACTGCGTCAGAGTATGAAAGCATGCATCTGGGCCAAGGGAGAGCTCCGAGAGAAGCGGGATGAAAGCTTGACAAAAGCCATCAAAAATGTCTCACTTTATTTACTCTCCCAGCCCTTTTGTACTCGTCATCACAAAAAGTAACCGGAAATTTGGTTACATGGGCACATAACCCAGGTTTTTCCCAGCCATTGGCAGTACCGAAGGCGCGAACGCAAAAATTGCCATTTTGGGCAAATTCTGATCCCCGCGACCGATTCCCTCATATCTCCATGAGTTTTGCACGGATTGAGCTGAAATATAGGTAAATAATTCCGACTAATTCAGGAGCAATTAGTGATAGAAAAGAAAGCCAGAAAAATATCATATTCTTCCATCCTCCTGCAATTGAGGCTCTTCCAGCCATGAATTCCAATTATCAAGCCAAGTTCTTGCCCAAATGTGCTGATCTTTTGGGACAGAGGACTTGTATATGTATCGAGTGAGGTGATAGAGCCAAAAAATCTAATTCTTTCGCTTCCTGCCATTCCTGCCTTGTTCGAAGTCAAGTCTTTCTGTGTAACCATCACAGAATTTGCTCTATCCATATGATTTCTAGCTCAGATGAAGAGGAGAAAACAGTTGAAATGTTCGTATCGCACCTCTATATATTCATAAAGGGATGCGTTGCGTCTGAATCTATTCTCAGTCACTATCATATGCTGCCCGTATTTCGTCAGCTGTGTCACTGTGGACACACGTCTTTCTTTCTTGACCGCCACCACGTTCTGGACAGCAATACTGCTTTTGACAATCTCACCCGAAACCCTCTTACATCGACGACTTCATTGATATACACAGTAGCGACGAGCCAGGGATTACAAGGGCATTAGGTGGTGGTGGAGATTTCGACGGTGTGGAATAGAAAAAATTCTTGAGATGTATACCAAGTAATAAACAACTACGGTGCTTGAGAAGTAGAGGCCTGGGTACCTGATGTTACGGTGGTAGGTAATGTGGACGAGAAAGGACGACGGAGAGGAGTAGGAACAAATGTCCGTGATGCAGAAATACTCGAAAAAAAATCGTCATAACGGGAAGCGGAGATCTGAAAAGGGGTATGGGTAGGTGTCTGGCCTGGAAAGGGCGTCACAAGTGTTGCAGGAAAAGGAAGAGGTTGGTTTGAAAGGTTAGAGCGCGGTGTAGCACCCCGCCCTCTACCGCGTCCACGTCCCGACCCCTGGGACTTGCGCGGAATTGCGGAGCGGTGGGCAGAGGTGAATTCTGAGTGAATACAGGCTGTGGGATGACAGGACTGGCAGCTTGTTGCGTCCTTTTCTGCGGTCGCCGAGCTGATTGAGGGAGTCCGCCTAATTTCTAGGGTGAGCCGCCACCGCGAAATGACATCACAAACTTCAGCAACGTCCGAATCGGGTGCCATGTCCCAGGCAACTACCTTCTGCACGTCCTTAGGCTCGACGAGCGGGCGTTTCAGGAAGGTACCACAGGATGAAACTAGCTTCTCCAACTGCTTAGGCGGCAGGATGACTTCGCAAGGAATGTATGGGCTGTTTCCCATGCGGAAATGCCGATCCTTCCGCCATGTAACGAGCAGTTCTCGAAGGGCAGCTTTATCCTCTTTTGCGATGGTGTGCCTACCCTTAACGGGCTCGAAATCATC
Organism: Mycena leptocephala; assembly: GCA_029378395.1. NCBI lineage: Eukaryota > Fungi > Basidiomycota > Agaricomycetes > Agaricales > Mycenaceae > Mycena > Mycena leptocephala. The sequence continues at coordinate 217,762 of JARJLF010000345.1, forward strand.
CGACTCCTGCGAAGCCACAGTGCCGGGATCCGAGACGACAGACGCGGGAGATGATGGGCGAGATGGTGGGGGTGGAAGTGAATGGATAAATTGCGACGCGTACTTGAGAATACGCGGATCGCGTGAGTCGTAAGACTGGCACCAGTCAAATAAATCCGGATTGCAATGATTGCAACAACGGTTTGGAGGTGGACCACGGTTTAGCTCGAGAACGGTCCAGCTAAGCTCGTGTGGGGAGCTACGTGAAATAGGTCCAGACTTTGAGGCGATAGGATCGGTCAAGCTTGTGTAGATGTCGAGACCTGTATCAGGGCGAAAGAGCTTTAACACGAAGACGTGGGAGCATGCTATGAATAAACAGGTTAACGTTCTCGTACATCGACTGATGTCGGGACAGACTTGCCTTCTGTGGATGCCCCGGAGTTGATGAATGCTTCGAGATTCGGCTCCAGCTTGGCGCGCGCTGTCGTGTGTGACTGCGGTTCAATCACTAGCTTCTCCTTCCCTTTCACCCTCTGCACTGCAAGACCAACTTCCGGAGGTGCTGGTCTGTATGCCCATTTCTGCACGAAAAACATGCAAGTCCCAATACCTGCCCGACTTCGACCGGCGCGTCCCCAGCGCTGCACCAGAACAGCAAGGGACTTGGGGCACTCAAACACGATTGAATAATCGACGTCCGGTACATTGCAGCCCATCCCAGCCGCGTCTGTCGCGCAAAGAATCCGGTAACGACCGGACAAGAACCCCTCCCACACATCCTTCTTTGCGGCCTCCAAGATCTCAGAGGAGTAGGACACGACACAGTCGCGTAGGTGCGCAGGTAAGGCGCGTCTCCATGCAGCTTTCGCGCTCCCAGTTCCTGCCACAGAGCTGTGGTAGGTCAATATCTTCGGGATGCAGGAAGGATCTGAGTTTTCATCAAGATCTGTCGGTAATAGATTTAAGACGTCGAGAATGGGGTCGCGGACGTTGGTAAGTGCTCGGGTATGGAAGAAGAGGTTCGCCCGGTCAGAGCCTGCATCCAAGCCCCAGAATGGCCGATGTCCAAAGGCGAGGGAATTCCAGATAATGTTAAAGGTACTTGTCGAGCATGTAGCGGTGCATGCGACAAATGGAACCTCTTGGCCAGTGAAACTACGAAGGCGGTGGAGCTGACGGTACATCGGTCTGAACTCCTCGCCCCATTCGTTGATACAGTGGGCTTCGTCAACGATCAGAGCATTGACACGCTTGCGGAATTTTACATCCATCCACAGCCTCCCAAAATGGTCGGACAGCGCCATTTCCGGCGAGATTTACACCATCTGGGCGGTTTTTTCGGCTGTCTTCCACACTGAGGTGTCACTGGTGTTGTCTTCGTTGATTAGAATTGCGCTAATGCCTTTGTCAGTCGCTTGCTTGACCTGAAATTCAGTGCCAAAGCGAAATTCAGTGAAAGCACACAAGAACTCATTATGTGTGTACCTGGTCTGCCTCCAAGGCCTTCAATGGACAGATAATTATTGTGACTTTCTTTTTTCCTCCTAGGACTTCCACGGCTTTGAACACCAGGCTTTTTCCATAGCCTGTGCCGGCCAGAAAGATGGAGTCATAGCCGCGGAGAATGCGGATAATGAGGTGAATTTGCCAGTCATCCGGGATGGAGACGCGTCGAGCGTGGAGGTACGCGCCGCCGAGGTGTGCCGGATGACCGAGGTGCAATGGGTGAGAACGGGCGACGGCGCGGTGTTTGAGGCGTCCGGGGCGAGTTTGGGGGTCTTCCCGACATGTCTGAGTGCCGAACGACGCGAGGGTATGTTGTCGAAAAGAAAAGGAGGCGCGGCGCGGTCCTGACTAATCTGACCGAATTTGGCAGATTTTGCGCCTCACGTAGAAAATGTAATTGGCACTCAATTCACTCGGGATGCAGAGTCGCAAGCATCCTGAACATCATACTACAATTCTGTCTCCTCAGAATCCTTTTGTTGACCTGTAAACACAAGAACACATTGACCTTTTTTACATCTTGAGACAAGCCCCTTCTGAAAAGGCCCTGCGTAGCACGTGAATGTTATGTGTTCAGAAGGCGGCTTGATCTGAACCTAAGACCTGCCAAGATTTCGATTTCACGAGTAAGCTAGGTTCGGTACAAACCCCGTTCTGACGATGCCGTGAGATGCAGGACCGAACAAACAGACCAAACATCAAGCCAAACAGACCAAACACGCATTCGTCAGAAGGGGCTTGCTTCAGACTGCCGAAATCGCGGGGGTTGGAGATTGCCCTTCAGCGACACAACGCGGCCTCATGCTGCCAGGGTCTCTATGTGAAACTTTTAGAATGCCAATCTGGCTACAACTTTGCACTATGATATGTGGCAATATATATCCAATCCATCGAGTTCTTCGGGGTTCAAGAGGGGCGAAAACGACCTTTTTTTGTGATCCCTCAGAAATATTTATTTTTCAACGGATACCTGGGATATTCAAATTGAAGCTAGTATTGGTATATATCTTTGCTCACACCAACCTCTAGGACAATGCCTTCTCTGCACATGAAGTTATTCTACACTCATTCTCGAAAATCACCCAAATCATATACCTGTCACGCCATGTGACATCCGTTGACGCTGTCACGCTAAGCCCGAAAATATTCCCCCTTCTTCACTCACAAGGTCAAAAAATGCATTCATGGCCCCTAAAAGATTCTATAGATATATAGAGACCTATACCCTCTTCAAAGGTGCTTTTCCTTGGCTGTACAACGACTAGACAGGGGAAAGGACGGGCTGGAGCATATAATAATACAAAGACCTTGGTGCATAGCCGTTGAAGCTCGGGACAACACTTCCGAGTTGTCTTCTTATCGACAAACTGAATTGCACCTCAGTTTTAGTAAGAAAGACCCCTCATTTTACCTCACGGGCCATTGACTCCATGTGAGAAGAGGTAGAAAGTTCATCTTATTTGACCCCCAATGGCTGAGGATTTTGACATCTCAGGACGTCCCTATGACATTTCTCAAGCTCAATTTGGATTTTGATTATCTTTGAATGGTGTTGCAGCTGAATGCAAGTCGCGCCGCTGTCGTGACAGCAGATGTGACACAGTGTGACATCCCGTACTCGGGAGGTTGCGAGACCAATGTCTCTGGCTTTTTTTGCCCCAGAATATTTGTGAACATTACCGAGATGTATTCAAGCATTTTAGACTGTGATACCCAATTGATTAAAGCACCCGCTAGACCTGCAGACCACGATGAAAATACAAGAACATGGGATCAAACGATGGGTTAAAAGAAGGGCTGGGCCTTAGAGGCTAGAAGAAAAGCACAATAACATACCTAATGATACATTCTCAAGATCACAACTTAAATCTGGAGGTTTGAGACAAAATTGAAATAGCTAGAAAACATTTTGTAACCCCTTTGTTTGACGCAGTTTGAAGCACCACTTTTGGCTAAACACTGGTTTACATCCAGGAGGACGAGGGCAATTAGATGCCTGCAAGATGGGGGCTACGCCACCTGCAGCCGAACGAGGTCGAAAAATATGTCACGCAATTATAAGGAGGGACCATATCAGAAAGAAACAGAAAGAAAGCGGCTTCGAAAAGGGTTCGGACGCACCCGGGCGCGGGATGTGGCGCATCAATTTCAACGGGCCTCAGTGCCGTGGCAAAATCCAGATCGCACCTACAAACATCCGAATTTCAACACCGCAGATTCAAGACCCTAAGTTCCCAAATATCCCAACATTTGAGTTCGCAGTGAATTTCTTTTGCGCGGCAGTACAACATGGCCAAATAACAGGCTAGTTGGCCACCCTGCTAAATAATGGCCTGAGCTCTCAAATGCCCGCCACTTGTGCTCTAAATCATAGAGGGAGATCGTATTGACTATCTCACACAGTTGTGGTGTATATATGAGGCATACGAAAGGTCAGAAAATCTGGTTCCGACCGATGCGAAACCCAAAATCGGGGTCGTGAAATGAACGAGCGTCCTACAAGTAGAAGAAGCGCCTAGATGGGCCAAATTAAGATCCAGGCTGCTTAATGGGAAGTATTGGGATGTGCCTGAGCACCCAACTCTATTACAAGACGCTGGTAGCTCCTCCAAAAATCTGACTATTAGCGAGACCGAAATCGGGTGGTTTGAGATAATGGCCTGCAGAGCTATCAGAGGTGAATGGATAAAATCTCGGAATACCTCTCAGAATGAAAGATTTGATAGTAAAAAGTACTCTGTAAGGTTACAGGCCAATAGCATGGCGGTGTCGTGTACCGCGACGGTGGCCAGCATGGCTAGCCGAAAAAAGCAGTCGTGCTTTCCTGAGTGCGTAAAGAGAGTAGTGAGGTCATTACCATCCAGTAGCATCACAGATAGAGGCCCAGCGTTGGGGGATCAGAACGAGCCCCAAAAGTCGTGGATCGACGAAGAAATGGTGGAGAAATAGCCACGGCAAGTGAGGCGATGGCAAGAAATTGATGTCCCCACGCCTCGGATTCTGATCCGCGATGCCGTGACTTTCGATCAACCCATCACTTTCGGCTGAAATTTGGTCTGGACCTTCGTTGGAGGTCGTACTCTGTTAGTATATCATGCCCAGTCATAATTACCAAGCCCTGGCCTTCTAGCTCTCAATTGGCCAACTAGGTAGGGTGGCCAGGTAGAGGTCTCAGATAGTAGCGAACTAAAAACCCCGACCGTGCATTGAAAGAAAAATCTTAACCCTACTCTTCTTTTCCTTCATCTTGTTGCTCGATGACTCCAAAGAGGATGAGAACACGAGATTTTTTCTCTTTCGCTTTGCCCGCCTTGTCACTTGCCGGTCCCCACCTCCTTGGCGTCTGTGGTACGCTTGCGCTTTTTTCGAGCGCCCTGTTCACCACCCTCCTCCACAATCCCCTCCGCCCCCAGGAGGGGAATTGTTTATGTCTTAATCGCCATCACAGGTCTTTCTCTTGGATGAGGAGGAGTCTGCAGTAGATTTGGGTTTCAAGCTCGGCGGGCAGCCGGCAGGGGGGGACCTGCAAGAATTCTGCGGTGTTCCGCGCCGTGGAGCTCGTTGTCTTCCGCTGAGGTCCTTTCAGCGCCTTGCCGGTTGGATTAACTGGAGCCTCAACGTCTATCCTCTCCTCAAACCAGCTGTCACATGTCTCTACGAGAAGATGGAGGGGAAGACGAACGCCAACACAGGGATTTCCGTCAGCACCGGCGTTATCAATGACCTCGCTTGGTTTTCGCGCCATGTCACCAACTCCACCGGCATACATCTTCTAGAGGCAGTAGACTGGGAACCAGCAGACGCTGACATCATTGCTTTCTGTGACACCTCGTTGAAGGGCCTCGGTTTCTACTTCCCAGCAGCGGGCCTAGGCTACCAGTCTAAGCCCCCCCCAAACGCACCCAAGGACCGGATTTTTTATTACGAGGCTTTCTGTGTCTGCTGGTGCCTCCATCAGATTGCGGACCTTGTACGCGCCAATGGTAGGACTAGCGTGCGTAAAATCACCATCTGGACAGATAACAGCAACACATACAACATTTTCAACTCCTTGCACGCGAGGCCACTCTGCAACGAAATCTTGAAATCCGCTGTCGATGTCCTGATCAGCAACAATCGTCTCCAAAGCATCTGAAGCAAAGGCAAACCGGGATAACCATGCCAAGCAGTAGATAGGATACCTGCGAGGTGCCAATTTGACCACTCTTTTATGCGGACAGTGTACTGTATTTCAACCCAGATGCAGCTAGTATGGATTTCGGAGTTCATTGTGCTGTCTCAGAAAATCTAGCAACGCGCTAAAAAAAAAAAGGATTTTTGACCCTTTGAAAGAGGAGACGGACAATTGTTAAATTCAATGGGACAGACTTTTGCAGTCCAGCCGCCGCTGCGGTTCTTGAACCTCGGGTCGAAATGGTTATCGTGAGGTCAGCAAAATTAGGAAAGATCAAGCCGCAAGTTCGGCATGTCCAACGGCCCGATGCATTTTGGTGGGGAGGAAAGACGATTACGCAAAAAGCAGATGACGAAAATGTGATCGTCCGCCAAAACCTGTTTGATTGCGACACATATAAGAACCCATACCCAAAAGTACCGGGAATGGCCCCCTCAGCGACGTTCTGCAAGATCCCTCTCTCCACCTCCGTCGACCCTGTTTCTTCCAAATCTTTGGTCTCTCTTGACTGGATATTAGCCTCTGGAATTCCGGCTCCTGTCGCCTCAGGTGTCCTTGCGCTTCCTTCTGGCAACACCGTGTGCTCCATGCACATGAAGCTCTCGTTACTCCCGAACTCCCATATGACATCGTTTTGGGTCGTGATTGGATACTCTTTAGTCCGTGTAAGTCTTCATCTATCATTTCTGTTCGTCCAGATCTCATATTTTTACCAGCTCCGGAACGTAACTGTGTCTGCGATGAGCCTCTGGTTTGCCGCTGTCCCTCTACGTCCGGTTCTCGATCATCTGCTGCATTTATGAGTCCCATGACTTCGTCGAACCTATTGTGCGATATTTTTCTTGGACACCATGTTACTCGCCCCCGTATCTGTGTTTCATGTAGATTTGCCAACAATACAACGATATCTTGATTTACATGCCATCCCACATGCCCATCTGACTGTAGTGCAATGCCGGCGTGTCCTCCTCCATCATATTGCTGCTGGAGGTTGTGCTGACCACATGGTGGATGCTTCTGTGTCGCTGCGACCGGATCGCTCTGGCTGTCGTGGCCTCTGCCAAGATTCTGAGTCCGCTGTGCATATGTCAAAGGCTGTCTTAAATATCATTCTGGATGCAGACGACAAACAAATCACTGCTGATAGCCGTGGCCCTGGCTAGCTTCTGCGAGCCGTGGCTAGCCGTCGGCTAGCTGTGGCTATGCTTTGGCTATGTCTGGCTACATAGCTAACCAGGGCCACCTCGCCACTTGGCCGCTAGCTTCTGCGAGCCGGTGGCTAGACCGTTTAGCCAGTGCTTGGGTAGCTGGGCCTTGGGCTCGCCACACCAAAGCTATATGCCCGATGTCTTTCAATCCTTAAATAGTTGTTGTTATAGGGATGCCGTCTGCCGATCCGATTTGCAATCAATTTTGTTTGCCGAGACATTATGCTCGACCATAGCGCTCAACCGCCACCCACTTTCTCATGTCCCTAATAATTGACACCAGTAGTACTGTAATGCAAAGGAGAGGGTAGAGGGAGCCAGGGGGGTTAGCTAGCTGTGGGGAGCTCAGCCTAGCTGTGGCGAGGCGCCGCTAGCCCGGTTAGCCACGGCTAGCTAGATGTGGCTTGGCCGGCTAACCACACGTGGCCGGCTAGGTCCGGCGAGGCGGTGTGTGGCTAGAACCCCACGAAAGAAGAAATCCAAGGCTTCACAAAATCCAGATGTCTGTAATCGGGACAACGTCGGCTTTATTCCGCGCCCCGAAAACTCGCCCCATATATAGGGGTGTTGTGATGGCTTCCGCCCCATAAACTGCGGCCCCCATGGGGTAATTTATTTTGGGCGCGATCGGGGCCCCGAACAAAGCCGAGCCCGCCCTAAATAAACTCAACCCCCG
>JARJLF010003450.1:0-16770 GCA_029378395.1 Mycena leptocephala
CTACTGACGTGCTGATGAGGTCGAGTTCCTTCCATTCAAATCGGCCCATGACTCATTCATTTTACGCCTGCCAGTCGCTCAATACAGTGGCTGCTCCGCATCGGTCTTATCAAGTACGTTTTACTGGTTCCGCTTAACAACGTCACCCAAGTTATTCACAGTCAGTCATTGTTCATGGCCCGTAAATCCGAGAATCGTATAAAACGGTGCGTCGCGTCCATATTCCACATCAGCTGCGCTGTCACCCACTTTGCTTCTCTTCACATCCACCTTCGCTCATTCATCCGTATCTAACATAAAAAATGCACTTCCATCCACGTTCGCTGTGACATCATCCTCTCCACCGTGCTCGCATCTGCGGCGCCCTCCCAAAGCACCCTCACCTGGGGTCCGCGGCTTTCGCCGCCAAGAGCTCATCGTGAGATTCTTGTGTCGACTTTAATTAGATCTAATTCGGATTCTACGAACAGGAACGTCTGCAGGCCCGCGCTCCATATCCGTTTCCGCCATCCAGCATTTTGCGCGCGCGACGCCAGTGGAGGTGATAAATGCATCGACGGTGCGCTCGACTACATCCTCGCTCTGGCTACGGTTCGTAGGTCGCTCTGAACTCCCGATATTTACCACATATTTATGTACTTGAAATCCCAGTCTCCCGGCGCCGCAGCACCGCAATCCAGGAAGATAGTCCGCCCACTTCTGCCCGAGCCGCCGATTTGCCGCATTCGGCGACCTTCTGGAGGTGCCTTCGAACGACACTGCACTTCCAACCTCAGACGCATCGGCTCCGCAGGAAACGCACCGACGCCACCCTCCCATTCTTGGACGACTGCCTCGAGGAACTTGTTGCTGGGCTGTCACGAAATTGTAACCTGCTGTAAGCACCTACTTTGTTCCCAATATTGCTCATTGAAATAAATAATTAGGAGGCTTCCTCGGGCGGAGAAAGTGCACCTCCTACGGCGTCGGACGCCCATCGTTCCTGCGGGCAGTGACGCCTCCAACGATCCCTCCGATGCTGCTCCCTCCGACGCTCCGAGTCCGAGTGCTACCGCCACCGCTCCATCTTCTTCCGCAGATCCCCAATCTCAAACGAAGCGCCACGTCCGCCGCGCCTGGGTCGACGACTTTATTGGGAACGTCCTGGCAAAGATTGGCTGGATCCCCGACCTCACGTCCGCGTCGCTGGCAGAGGCCGCTGCCGCACTACAGACTCCCCAATCGCAAACGAAGCGCCAGGTTCGCCACGCCTAGGTGGACGAATTTCTGGAGCACGTCCTGGCCGAGGTTGGCTGGCTCAAGGGGTGAAGTTCTGTCTAATCGTTCGGAATTAGAAACCGTCTATTAGTGTGTCGTAGCATTTTTGCGGGTTAAGTAAATTATTGGGTGATAATCTACTCGGCTGGACGTTGGCTCAGTTGTACAACTCAGCAACGAGCTTGAGTGATCCGTTCAGTTTCTCAACCGGGCATGTCTTTGAAATTGAATGAGAAACTCAACAGATATTGATTTATTTGCAGAGCACTGAGTTCAAGATACGAAGATTCAACAATGCCAAGGCTAGCGGCGGGAGACGAAATATTTTCCTTATTTCACCTGTAAATGGAAGTCCAATAGTGTGAACCTTACCAATTGACAGGTGGAAAGTTGATGCGATGAACTGCGTGAAGATTTGGAAGCACAGGAAAATGGTGCGATCATGATGAGAAACGGTTAATCCAGTGGAAACCCGTGTTGAACATCGATGAGGCATTAAGTCACGTCTGAGAGATCTAAAATTTGCTACCGAGATCCGACAAAAGGACTGTGCGGGACGTCCGGTTTTTCTGCGGCAAATTCTTAGTACTTAGTCCGCAGCCCATGGATGGAACCTGCGGCAACACGAATCACTGCGTTGAGCCCCCGCAGTCTGACTACCTGGTCCGAGCTCGGTCTACACCTGGTAGGCCAAGGTAGGCTAAGGTCCAACCTTTGCCTACGACTTCGACTACGGGGATAGTCCAACGTAGACTGAGCTCGGACTCCCAGGTAGTCAGAACTTGAATGTGACTATAGAGGGTCTCAACGCAGTGAATCAGTACTCCGTCTTCTTCGAGTCGTGAAAGTGGCCTGAAATTTAGCCGACCGTTTGAGCTGGTAGTTCCAGCGGCAATTAATCCGCAGGGGAGAAGGGAGATGGTTGGACAGGAACGGCGTTATGGCTCCAGGCGGATCACGTAGTGTTCCGATCAATATGCCGGCAAATCTTCTGTTCTCCCTCATCCCGGCGCCTTTACACGCTGCACCGCGCACGACTACATACGTTCTATCCATGCCAAGGTCCTTCTGCTCTCCGAGGTGGACCCTGGTGGCACCGGTGCTTGGCTGGCGGGAACGACGCACTCAGGTGCTCGCCGCCGTTTTCCTGCGCGCTTATCTCTGTCCTTGCGACCGTGCTGGTGCTGGGCGGTCTGGAGTTCCTCATCCCCAGACTTGAGCTCCACGGCCGGCGCGCGCGTCACGGTGGTAGGCTCAACACAGCGCGCTAGCCCAAGATTGCCCTTCTCCCGGACTCCGCGTGTAGAAGAGTACCGCACGATATGACGCATGATGCATGAAGGCTCGCTCGCATCCCACCCTGCCACTTCTATTACGGCTCACCTTTCCTTTCATTTGCGCTTCCGCACGCACACTCTACTTTTCTTTCCGCCTACTCTGACTGGGTGAAGAGGTACGCGCGGCTTAGACAGGTGCAGGCCCGATGGTCTCTATACTAAGATGATGCGGATGCGGTTCCCATGCGTTGCCTGGACCGGGGCACCCTACTCCCCGAATCGCGCTTCTTGCTGCTCCCGCCCATCGAATGCCGCATGCGCGTCGGCAAAGCTAGCCTCACTCCAGCCCCCGCCGCTGCTCGTGATCGGCGGTTACAAGTACAAGGGCAAGCCATGGTGCGTCCAGTTTCGCTTACTCTTGCGACCACGATGACGTTGACGGCAGGCACAAGCGCAGGTATGAGGACGGGGACCCGTGCGCGTGCTGATGCTGCGCTCGCCACTGGCACGTCACGATCGCCCTGCTCGCTCCTCGCTCCCGGATCCGCATGCTTCCTTGTGTCAGCCGGTCGCCATTTCCAATATGTTGGCCTGCTCAGGTGTGCTTATGCTTTTTCGTTGGAGGCGGTCACTTAACTTGGGTCTGCCTGTTATAGATATTGTCCGGCTTGCTTGGCGTATCGGTGCATACATATTCAAATCCCAGTCAGTCAGAGGCTGACCTCTCATGACCCCAGCGATCCCTCACCCCGACGGACTGATTTCCCTACCTATGTTTAGTCCTGTCGTCTTGCTATCAGTCGGCGTCCTTGCGGAGACTGTACCGCATCTGATCCGCTCGACCAGCCGCGAGGCTGCGCAATCAGTTCTTTTCCCAAGTCAAACCCAAACACGTCCCACGTTAATGGTCGCAATGGTCGCAATGTCCTTTCTCCCCCCGACAATTCATAAACGACCTTTTTAGATGTTTCCAAACGAATCGAACGTGCTCAGGCGACCACCTAAGTTTGGACGGGTCAACCAACACCTACTCGGAGGCGGTTCGCAACTTTGCAGTCGCCCGTACTGGTCAGTGGGAGCTCCTATATTATACTTGATCTGAATGATCTCTCCAGATATTCATGTGCACACGTAGTTAGTAATGCGACTAACGTAAAAGGTAAGAAACCAGTGGGGAGAGATCATCATCTGTATTTTGTTTAGCTTCATAACAGGGAGCTGAGCTCGTATGTCGCGTATTCCCGAGTCCAATTATACTCGAGGATGTGACTGGATGGGACAAACAGTACTTGGCGCTGTCTGGTGAGCGAGATAAGAATCTGCTGATCATGAAACTGACGCGTTGGGAACTGCTGAACGCCACCAATGTCTCTCTTTATAAAATTACAGATGTCTAAGCCTTTCAGATCTTTTGGACTTTCCAACCCGCAACTTTGGAGGCGCTGGTCAAGCGCCCGCCGCCGCTTTTGGCATTGGAGGTCCTTGACCGGTATTTATTAACTTCTTTAACCAAAGTGCTGGGGCAGCGGGCTCTTGTATCTGATAGAAAAATATCCAACACGGAATAGTATTCCTGTCGTCAGCGAAATGAAATTTAAATCCCCGGGCGGACTTACGGAAAGGTACTTCGCTCTTGTACACCGGGAGAACTCCTGGAACCGGCGTTCGTTATTCGGACCGTGCCGTGTAATCCTACCTACCTACCTACCTACCTACCAACAGACCAACACAAAATAGACTTTGATATAAATCTCTTGGCACTGGCGCTAATGTTATTCCTTAAATGCGTGTTGCTTCGACCACAGCTCTTTCTGCATCCACCTCCATGATTCCCAGTCATGTTTCCTCGTTCGCCCTACTCTTTCTTCCTTTCGTTCTGTGCCATCCTGAATGGGACGCACCAAATCTAGCTATTCCCGGACCATCCTCTGGGTCGGGAAATACAACGGGTCTCAACCTCAACAGCAAGAACAACACCTCGCCTCTATCCTTCGCTCTCAGCCTCTCATCGTCCATTACACCTCTTCTGATACCGCACGCACTGACGAGTAGACAAGAAGAGGAATGTGTCGTTCCCGGTGATAGTACATACAGATGCCCTTTTGTTTCGTGTCTGGATGCTAATGAGTTTTATTCGCCAACAGTACTCTGTGCTGGGGGAGAGGGATGCTGTGGGCCAGACGAGACCTGTCAGCCGACATTTTGTTGCCCCGACATTGCGGTACGGGACCTGGCGTTTTCATTGGTGTCGACGATTGACTTGGTACAAACTAGCAAACCTGTAACAACCCAACTGAAATCTGTTGTGAACCCGGGTAGCTGCACCTCATCACAGTTTCCCCCCTCCATGGCTCATCTGCCATAGGGGACCATGCTGCGGTCGTTCACCCACGGGCTGTTGTGCACCAGGCGCTGCTTGCTGTAACGACGCCAAGTACCCGGTTATATGTTGTTCTCCGGGAACAACTTGCCATGTTCTTGGGTACGCTTACAGTTATTACTATTACCCTCCAGTCTCTGGCGGACATTGAGTATTTCATTAGGTGCTGTCCCAAGACTGCCCAGAAGTGTAACGGAGCAACCTGTTGCGACACGAAGTATATTCAAGCTTCGCTACTATTCGGAACTACCGCTGACCTGGATTCCAGTGCTGTGTGCTGCCCTGGTTCCGAGACGGGCTGCTGTATTCCCGGAGCAGTTTGTTGTGGAGGTGAATGTGAGTTATGTTCCTTGGCAGCTCTGAGTGATATTGCAACTCTCATCACACCTAATGATAGGTTGCGCCGCGGGATCAACTTGCGACGATGGCGTATGCGGTGGTATGGAGCATACTCGTTCGGCTTCCTTATCTAGCCTGACCCCACTTTTTAGCGGCGGACCCTACGTTGACTTTCCAATATTTGAAGGGTCACAACGATGAGGTGCGGAACTTGTTCTCCTCTAAGTTATTGGGAATGCCTCAATCCCATTATTCATAGCTCATCGAGAACATCTGCAGAGGTATGTAGTGATTCCCGGGTTGCATGTCTTGTGGCAGCTGGCATCCTTTATTGCCAGGGATGGGAGGCTCTAACTCCGATACCCTCACCTATTCCGGCCCCGCATCGACTAAAGAGGCCAAGGCAGCGAAAGACGCTAAACGAGTCAAACAAGGTAAATTTATACCATCGGCAAGACAACACTTGATCTCACCTGCATCAGGTTGTACTCCTGGATTATGCGACTGGGCAAATACTAAGAAATCATGCGACGAGGCAAGTTTACTCTTCTTCTACTTTCTCTCGTGTAATCTGTCGCTTGCATGTCAGTATCCATTTGCAAGCGCGGACGAGGGTGGCGGCAACAGAGCCTCCGGCGTCGTTCTTTGCGTCCCCGATTACCAGAATAACTGGCAGGGCCAACTCATGCGCGGGTGGGTCAACGCCTTGAAGAACTCAGGATTCAAGAAGGGCTCCAAGTTCAATGTCAAAGTAACCGGTATAGATTGCAGCAAGTTTAAGAGGGACACTGGGACGATCACCTCTACCGGCCAGGGTGGTGAGTCGCTCTCGTAATAAAGATTCGCAGTGCTGACATCAGACCTAGGTATGCTCTGGCCGCCCCTTGAGTCCGATCCCACGAACCAAAGCTTCGTTATGGTTCCGCTTGGGGATCTGTCTGCGGGGTCGTAAGCATCCACTCATTCTTTTCCTTGCCGAACTTTTAATTTGGTCTAGCTATTCGCTCAACGTCAACTTGACATCCGGCACCGTTAGGTCCGCATATCTCGTAGACAACGAAGGCGAGGATTTAGTGAAGTACGTCCACCGCTCGCTTTCCGCCCTAGTTCTAGGAACTTTTCTGTTCACTCACATAAAATACAACAATAGTGTAACGACCGTCCCGGCACCCGGCAAACCGATGCAGATCTCCTTCGACCTCGAATATGACGGCGTCGGGGTGGGACTCGCGCTGTTCACAAATGATACGAGGACGAATGTCAGCTATACCGCTGTTGGAACGCCTTCCACGACCACTTCGACAGCGGCAATTACGCCTACAACACCGGCAGCCAGTGGAGGTTCGGTAGGAATTGAGCCGTCGTGGCTTAGTCTTTTGTTTTTAGTGTTGCTGGTTGCGCATGTAGCATAGTCATGTTTGGTAATATCTCAGTGCCTCTTGGGCGAATCTGATTGGAGGGAAAGTGAAAATGGCTGCTAAAATGCAATGCATGGTTTGGTAGCCCAAGTGAACAGTCCATTATGTTTTATGGCAATTTTTGTGGTGTCAACCATTTTCGGAGTGATCTCCGAGTCGGCGTCGTGTCCGGATGCATGCCGTAGTCCTGCTATTTCGGCTGAGCAATCCGATCAGCTGGGTTGCTTTTTTTTCAAAAGAAAAAAAAAAGAGAAAGATCACTGTCCGTCCTTTACCTCCATTTTCTTCCATTTCTGTTCCTTGGTGTCCGGTTCGCACTCCGAGTCTGTTTTTTGTTGGCGCCACCCCGAGTCTGTTTCTCTGTTGTGGCGTAGGTCTGAGCAAGTAAACTGGATTCGAGATCCAGTGGCCGTTTGAGACCGAACTGGAGGTTGCTTGGGAGATACTCTTGGGCCAAGTCTTTCGTAGTATCGAGCTAACTAGAAGAAAAACTAAACTTGACAGATAAACGACGGAAATAGCAGCGCATGACAGCACAGGCGGCACTCGGAGTAGAAAATCGATGAAGCACAGCGCTACCACGGAGGCTGAAGGAGGAGGGTGGGAGCGGGTTGCGATTTCGGGTGGGCGTAGGCGTGTCACGGCGGCGACGAGCGGGCCGTCAATGGTGGCGCGATCGGCTTAGAACGTTCTGCCCGTGGGCGTTCGCAGAGGACGGATGCGTGCGCCGTATTATAAAACCCCACAAACATATCATATCCAAGTTTGATCTTCATAGAGTTAGAATATTCCAACAGCGAGCAGAGAGATTATCGCCGTCATTCAATTCGACCCGGAACTCAAGACGACTCGAACGAATGGGCTGACCGAATGGGATTCCTGTGGCCTTTAAGCTTATGAGCAGGACGGTGCTGGGGAGATGAGATGAACAATGCGACTGCACGCTTAATCTGGGAACTTGGCGTTCTGCGTTCGTGGGCGAAAATATTTATTTATCAGTTATCGAGTACGAAAGCGGTTTGGCGGGAGGTTTTGCCACCAGGAGAATATGAATTTGACCTGTCGTTGCCAGTGCGCGGTCGCCTGGATGTTCCAGTCGTCCGTAGTTAACTGTTAAATGTTGGGCGAATCAAGGGACGGAGAACCGAAAGACGAACTCGTAGATGAAATTCGATGAAGTAGTCCGGAGTGTTGGCAATGCTAACACGATTTGAGGCCGGGCACTGATCGTGGGTTCGAGGACGAGAGAAGAGAACGTTGAACAATTTCAAGAGGTGGATTTGTCATGAGTGGCGAATTTCCCGGCTATCCGAGTCGATGGATGACAGAAGAGCCGTTGGATGAATAATAACCACGAATGAATGACGCAAAACAACGGAGACTTTCCTTTCTTGAAGGAATCCAAAAATTTCCCTTGTCACTTGTAAAAGTAGGGTAATGCGGCTGATCAGTCGGAAAAAAAAATCCTTTTCCAGTACTGGTGGTGTCACGGGTAGAATCTTTGTGAGTTTGGCAAAGAATAGACAATCGGCTCCGAGAATTGTCAAGTAAACAGATCACCCAAAGTGCGTTGAATGATTCGGGGCGTGTACCGTCGTTTTCATCATAAGACGTAAGACAGTTGTTCTTCTATATGTGCTAGCGGGAGAACTTGCTCGACAAATATAAGGACTTGGATCACGGACTCTGGCGAACGCAGTCTGTGCAGGGCCCTTGGCACCGTACCGGACGGGGCAGGGTTGCACCCGCAACGACTAGACGGACGACGACTGTCGTCGATTACACAAGGACAAATACTAGAGCAAGATATACCTCGGCGGGGGCGGTGCGTGAGCTTGAGCGAAGTGTGGCACGAGCCAGCACGGGCCGCATGGCAGACACGGCGACGCCGGGCGCGGTAGGCGGCAGCGGGTCGCGGGGGGACTACCCAGCCGTACTTGCGCTCGCACTGCTCCTACTCCGCCGACATCGAGTTGCGAAACGAGGACGATGACGTCGACAACGCCTTGCCATGCATATGCGCGCGCGCACTGGCGCCGGTCCCAGGCAGGGGCGCAGACTTCCTTGCAGTTGCTCCAGCCTCGCTAAACGTATCCATCGACATCTCCGTAATAGAATGGCTCACCGATTTCTCGTGCGGGTGCTGGTCGGGAATGCGCTCTCTCAAAAACTGGGCCTGCAGCCTGAACACTTGATGTTAATGGGGACATCCAAAGTAAATTCGACGCACTTCGTCTAGCCCGATGAATTTCAACGACATTTAGTAACCTTCGCTGAACGGCGCCTAGCCTCACAGGAATTTCTGTGGAATCTGTCCGCCTGCCATTTTTCACACCCATCTTCCCTCTTCTCCGGATGATTTTTGTAACAGGCGCAGCCTTCCATTGTTTCACTTGATCAGAACCGGCAGGCGGAGGCAACTGAGTGCAAAGGGCTGGAGTTGACTGGCGGCGGCATGGTCGTTGGGATGAAGGACCGTCACAAAATTGATGGGTGACCGATGCAGCTGAATCCAGAATCAAGCCCCTATCCGTTCATTGTTCAAAATGTTGGAGCATGCCTTTTCCATCCTCCGGGATTATATGTACTTCCACGTAAAACCGTCTGGAGGGTTAGATAAATTAGATTATTGAATAATGATTTCTTTCCATAAAGATTTCGACTGCATACAGGTATAGTGAATGCCGACGTCGTTGAGCATTCAGCTTGAATTTCAACTAGCCAAATAGGTATATGCCGCTGAAAAAAGGCGCAAATTAAATTACATAGGCAATGAGGGAAGGCGAGTGTGTCGATGCCAGTGGGCAGTTTCCGCCGGTGCACCGAAAAGCGACTTCTGGGACGCCAGTGTACAAAGGATTCTGGCGGCAAGGGCAGCAGAAAGGTTTCAAGGGACAGACAGACGTTAATGGTACAGAGGGAGACAAAACATATACGAGAGGAGGAGGAGGGTACACTCAAGCCCGCGTTGTAGTCGGATTTCTGTACACCGTTGCTAATTGCTACGACTCGGTACTATTCCATAGCAGTCACTCATCTTCTGGAACCAAATCTTCTTCCAATTGCATCGAGCTAGTACCTGGGCCCGGCAACGCCATCACTTTTGGGCCAAGTTCCAGAGCCAAATATTTCTCCACAGGCGTCGAGCTAGTACGTGGTGCCGGCAATGCCCTCAGTTTGGGGCCAAGTTCCTGGAGCATGTTGGCCTCCAGTCTAAGATACGCGGTGAACCGTGCAGCTGCAGTGCCGTAACCCGACGCTGTTGGAATGTCAAATATATACCCCTCGCGGTTGTCGGCACGAATTTACCTGCATCTATCACCACGATAGCAATCAACACTTTGGCCATCGCCGCCTTCGGTACTAGCCGCAAAAATTTTCCGCAGAGAGAAAGCGGACGGAGGAGGCCCGCAATGGCAAGCTCTGGGACCTTGGACTGGCGATCATGCTGAGCCTCAAATAAATTCAAAGTGGAGGTCAGTCTGACGTACCTGGACATTGGCGTCGAAGCAGTACCAGACACCAGCCACAAAACTGCAGACACCACCGACACCGAGTACGATTTGTCCGATGAAATCGCCCCGCGGACCTTTCAGAAAACCCTCAATCCCATACCAGGTGCCGGTGAAAATGTGGAGAATAGCTGGAATGGAAACGGCGGCCATTTCGCGCTTCAAAAAAGTGGGATTAGTGTTGCTTTCGCTGCTGGTGTTCGAAGGTGCTCACCGGGGTGCCTCTGATCATTTTAGCAGGATCCATCAGAGTCCAGTCTAGGATGCCCAGAACCAAGCTGGAGCAGCTGGTAGCCAAGGACGCGGCGTTAACAGAGATTCATGCGCAGATGAGCAAGGCCTACTTGATTAACTTCATTGCAATTTGTCCAAAGCCAAACGCTCCACTTGCAATGTTGAGCGTCCTAAGAGCGCCCGTAACCCCCAAAGTATCTATTGTTATGTCTCCTGGCGTACTTAGAAGTGCCACAAGGGCGCGCCAGAGGAGCGGAGACCGCTTCTTTTTTTTGCAGCGACGCCCCCGGTAGTCTCCATGCTGTCGGCGGTTAATTCTCCGGTTTCTGCAGGACTATCACCGGTTATGATCTTATGCAATACCGTAAAAGGAATGGCCAGTGAATAACAGATGGCGTTCTCGATTCTGAAAGTAATCAAATCAGCGCAACACCGGAGATGCCAGCGGCACGTACGTCAATTCCGCGTCGAATATACGTTTGAAGATAGCCCCGAGTCCGGAAGGCCACAGTTCCGCTTTGAGGAGGTCCCCGATAGTGCTGAGGGCCTTCTTCGCAATGCTGGCAATCTGGCTAACAAGGCCGTATAGGTTTTTCAACAACTCGTTTATGACCGGTTTCACGGCATCTAGGAGGGCAGAGAACGTCACGTTATCCGCATCGCGTCGCAGAACAAAAGTTTCGAGGAGTGTAATGAGTTGACTCGCGGCCGTCTTCAGTTCATCGGAGTATAATCCCGAGATGGCGGCTTCTAAACCACCATAAATCCCCTCAAGGGTCGCGATAGGGTTTGAGAATTGAGTAGCATCGCTCGACTGATTACCGGCGTCGAGGAACTGGAGGTGCGAGGCCGTGAGAACTCAAGATGAACACGAGAATATTGCCGCTCACCTTTGACTGCAGCCACATCACAGAGCACGGGAGACCATCAAACTCCTTCTGTAAATTGTTGTTGGCTGTATCGTACTTGCCAATCTTCTCGTCGCCAGTCTCCTTCTTCGCAGCGCTGAACGCGCCGTCCAAGTTGGTTTTGCACTTCTGAAAAAAGTCATTCGTCGCTAGCGGCAGGACATTGTCGATCCAATCCTGCACAGTGATTTTGAGCATTAAGCGGCCATCGCTGAGCAAATATTACTGACCGTGGCCAGGTCTTCGAAACCCGAGATATAATTCTTGAATATTTTTGCTGTTGCCTTGATATCATCCCAATCGAAGAGATAGCAGAGCCAACCGAAGAGTTTGTCGAATGCGCATCCAAGTGACGTGAACAAGGATTCGACGACCTCAAACACCTGTCTAGCGAGGGACAAAATGCCGTTCCACACGTAGTTGAACCCTTCTCCCACTTTTGACGAAAGACGGAGGATGATATCAACACCGTCCTGAACCGTATCGCTATTGTCCTGAACCGTAACGATACCGTCCTGAACCTTATCCACGTCGAAAGACTGTACAGTGTATATGCCTTTTCTGATGCCGAGAATAAGATCACCCCATGAAATGTTAAGTTTCTCGCTAGCGGGAGGGTCCGCGGCGTACGAATCGAGTATGAAGGAGGAAGCTGCTACATCGTGGATCCGGAATCGATCTGCTGTCGCACGACCTCCAGTGATATATCCGAGCGACGGTTCATCCGTGGATCTGAGCCGGGCAATATCGGACAGGACCAACATATCTCCGTCTCCAGAGGCGTCATGGGGCGGAATGCGCTCGGTGGAAGACAAAGGTGGACCAGGGCGGGACAACACCCCCATCAACGCGTGTAGTTCGGTGGCAAGCTTCGTGAGCTGAGCGTCAGTGGCGGTGATTATTGGGCCCGAGTCCGGGTCTGTCTGGTCCTTAGCAGCCCTCAAGTCCTGCATAGTGATTTCTGCGAACTTCTTCTGAAAGCGCCTCATTGGATGAATGTCAAGTATCTTTTTGGCGTCCATGCCTTTGGTCCACAATTCAAGTGTCGGGACCGCAAGGGAATTGGTGGGGATTGTGATGCAGATCTTTCCTTGGGCATTCGTGTAAGCTACATGCCTCTTAACGGAACTGACCGCCACAGTGTATCCATTCACAACGATGGTGACAAGTTGAGTGCAGCAAAGTTCGTAAAGTACACCTTTAATGCAACATGAGTGAAATTTTTCGTGAAGACGCCCGGCGGCTCACCTGCAGCAGGCATGCGGTCTTCATCCTGAAAGGTGACTTCGATGTAGTACACTCTCTGCTTTTCGACCTGATCCAACACTGGTACCTTGATTATCTCCTCCTGCCAGGTAGTGGTATCCATGTCCTGCATCATTTTCACCCAGTTCCCGTCTTTCATCACGTTTACCATGCCCACGACTCCCTCAGGTGAAGATGTGAGAAACATGGACTTGATGTCAAATGCGATGGCCGTTGCCCCGCGTAGGCTGGCATACAAAATCAGCGCGATCATTACAAGAGGACCCAAAACATGCTCACATCCGCGGTGGGTTGAGCTCGAAGCTCCTCGAATCGAATTCTTTTGAAGTAAGATGAAGGATTTCGTCTTTCTCTGTGACAGCGTAAATCTCTGTATCGCGGCAGTTAGACTTCGGATGTAGTTTATTCCGGGTAGACAATGTGAGAATGTGAGGGACGCACCGAAGGCATATGTCGGGGCCTCGGACTTGGTTCTTACTATCCCCTGGATTTGGCGTAGACGATCATTGACGAAAAGGATGTCTTTCTTGTACTCGCCATCCCTGTAGGAGAAGAGTACCCCCTTTTGAGTATCGACATCCAATGCCAGGATCATTGGCCTGGCGTTCGGGAAGGGAGATTTTATAAAGGAGCCAGAGTAGTAACGGCCTTCGGCCACTATGGCCTACAAATTAGTGCGGTGAGAAATATATTCAGAATGCCCAAGAAAAGGAAGCCGACCAACCGTATTCAGTGGTGGAACACCACCAGAGAGGATTGCAATCCCAGCGGAGTTGTTGGCCACATCGTCGCCGGTGACAAGGAAGCCATACTTTGATTCAGTATTGTTTGTATTACGGAAGATGGCGCTGGGGATAAATTCCTTCATGACAAAGTCACTGATGTCGATAGGCGCGTCGATTTTCCAGGGCCTGGGGTTGTCGTCGGGGAACAGCAAGTAGAGGTTGGTTTCGTACTCGGGGGGAGCTCCCATCGGCTGCTTGCTCTCCGTAAGCAAAGCGATGAAGAGTTTGCCGTCAGAGTCGAGGCATGGCTTTGCGTCCACGAAACGGTACGTATTACCGTCGAGGTCGGGCTTGGAGAGGTTTTGCCAGTTGGGAGGATCCCCGGCGGACGGACCCCGCTTTACAAACCAGACATCTCCGGCCTCAGAAACCACGGTTACAACGTCAACTTGACCAGGAAGAGTGAGGGTGTGAAGAGTCGCAGGTATGGGGACCGCCGCTGATGGGGTGAGTAGTAAGAGCGGGTAACTATACGGCAGAGGGATACGCACAATTCGGCAAGGGCATATTCGTAACAATCCAGTCGGGCACCGAGTTCGATGAGGACAAGTCGAACTGTCTGAGCGATTTAACGATATTGTCGTGAATAAAGTACACCTGGAGGGACAGATCGTGGATGTTTCCATCGATACCGCTGTGAATCCAGTTCGCTCGAGACTGAGCGGAGTAGTCCCACTGAAGTTGGGCGTCAACTCGCGGAAGGGGAAGCATAACGAATGTAGTATGAGCAGCACGGCCGTCGACTCTCGTCGTTTAATATAAACTCCCCCGTCAACCCATTTCGGTAAGATTCGAAACGGCTGAAAACCTCCGCAGACTCAGACGTCCTTTGACATTGAGAATGCATAATTTAGGGATGTCTTTCACGTCGATAGCTGCCGAGAGATAGTAGCACGACCCTTTTGGGGATGCAGATGTTCACCTAACTTTCGAATAAAGTTCGCGCAGAAATCTTCGGACATCCGTCTATCGAAAGATTGATATTAATGGGACAAACCCTCGACCGGATCTGCCCATTTGAGGGCGGAAATGTGGGTTTGACTCACGCCATTGGCCTATTCCATGTCATTCCTCTTGTCAGTTTCACCAAGTTCAATTCTGATTCCACTCACGCCAGGAATAAGCAGACCGGTGATTCTTGGCACCGGCTGCTTAATCAAACTGCTGAATGGTCGGACATATACGAGATCGTGATCTGAGATTGGGATGCGACAAAATGCGCACCAGGCTTCTGGTCAGAAGAGAACGACCGCTTGAATGATAGGAAAGTCCATTCCTTCTGTCAGAACTTGAGGAACGAGGCTAACATCGATGGAAATTCGACCGGAACTTCGTTCCCGACGCAACACTCGGGATTATACGATGGCCGGTGCTCAAGACAGAGAACATGATGAATGGAACTCTTGAAACTCAATTGAATTGAATTTCGGACTCACTGTAAATAGACTGCTGTCACCGGAGTCTTTCTTCGTTGGGAACTCCTCCTGCGGACCTTTGCTGGGGAGACTTCTCGACGAAGGAGTTTGCGGGCTATGATCTCAGGAAAGGTTCATAAATTTGAGCCCTGATGCACGGCTTCAATAAAGGTTTAACGCGTCTGCACGCGTCCGAAGGCCGTACAGCCGTTCGCCGACACTTCGCAAGTGTAGGACAAGATTTTTGGAAAACTTGACTCTACAGAAAGAATGCAGACACTGGCAGTTGGATTGGAACTGATGCTGCTGCCGAATGGAGTGCCGCTTCCCAAGTGAGCTATCATGCTGGCATGTTGCATGCATGCTGTCTCGCATATGCGCAGACTCTGAACCGAATTCCGATATGACACCGGGAATATAGACGCACGCAGGATTCGGGGGACATGTATCCCTGTACCAGCATTCCTCCTGCCCGTGGCCAGACGGTAGATTTAGCATGGAAGACGCACGACAGGTGTATTTGATAATCCGGAGAGCCAACTTCTGTGACTTGAAAAGGGGGAGAGCGGCGGACCGTACCATGATTCATGCCGGATGAATCGGCGGGCTTTCATCTGTACAATTTGGTCATCGTGCTCGGAATTTCGTCGAAATCGCCGCGCTTCGGGTCCTAGCCTACTAAGCCTAGTATTGACCAGAATAGACCGCCATATGTTGCCCTTGTGAGCACGAAACACTTGTTACTGGGCACCAACGCGCTCTTCGCGAGGACTAAAGAGAGAAGTAGATGCTAGAGAGCCCGCCGTCGGCAGCGAGGAGGTGGGAGTATGACGAAAGAATTGGTAACATAGACTCCAACATTGCGCGGACAGCACTCCGGAAGTTTATTGTATAGAAGGCAATGTCCGAGCTAGCCACATCGTGGAGTACATATTTCGTGCAGGACGCGATCCCGGTGAGAACGTATCACCGATGCTTCGTTCCTTCTGTACCGGTTTTCCTCGAGAGTTCTAGAACTAGCTTCATGCAGGGGATACTATGTTGGTGGTGAGGCGACATGAGAGGCTCTGCCACATTTGAAGGAATCCAAGAATTTTCCAAGCCACAGGCGGAAACCCGACGATCCGGCTTATCAGCCAGAAAAAATATTCTTTTCTGGTACTATAATCTTTGGGCGGTTTGCGGCGGAAGCCTGAGCTCCAAGATCAGACAATTCCAAAAGTCTGCCAGTGAGACGATTGTCAAGTAGAGTGCGTTGAATGGTTCGAGGCATGTCCCGTCGTTCTTTTCACAAGACGGAAGAGTTTGGTCGTCTCTACGTGCAGCTCTTGACAAGGCTCTTGATGTTGGTGGACCGAGCCTGAGTAGAAGTGGGGCCGGCACAGCCACGAATTACCTTTTCGAGCCAACCCGATGTTGCGCTCCGTTCTTTCTACACCTAACGTCGATGAGGCCCTCTAACCTGAACCTTGGGCGGTCTCTCCAACCTGAACATGCCAGCACCGTGTAGCATGATCTCGGGAAACCATCGCGCAAGGTCCTCAGCTCGAATGACAAAGGTCTAGCCACGGAAGAATCGCGACAAGTATGAGGACTCTGGCGGATGAGGACTCTGGCGGACGCCGTTGGGGCATTGGCATTTTATCGGACGGAGCGAGTTCCGTCTGCTGCGGTGAGGACTAGAGAACGACGAATACAAGAATATGTGTCGATGACACGAGTAGAACAAGATATACCTCGACGGAGACACCTGCGGCGATACACTCTGCTGGAACGGCTTTAAACGCGCGCGACGCCGGCAATGGAGAAATGAGCGCGAGGAGCGTCGAGCAGGAATGGTTGATGGTAAGTCGATCCGTCCTCCAACTCTCGACTGCATATTGCCCTACTCTCCGTCATTTCTTCTCATTTTCATCGACGTGTGCGAACTGCGCTGGCTGTCGTTCCTTTCGTTCCATCTAACCCATTCCCATCCATCT